>JBBPBP010000003.1:7017499-7036107 GCA_037974735.1 Cicer chorassanicum
AAACATACTTTTACTTAAAAATAAAACATACAAGGAAATTAAAAGAAATGCCTTCAAAGGAAGAAAACATTTGAAGAAAAAGCATAAACATCAAATCAAAGTTAAAATAAAAGCATACACTTGAATTAAAAAACCAGAACCTTTAAACACATCTTAAAAGGAAAAATACCAGTTAAAAAGAGAACATTCATTTATAAGTATAAATAGATACCATACATTTGAAAGATATATAAACATGAAATAGAAACATAAAAAAGATATATTAACCAAGAATATAATTACAAAAAATAAGCATGCATTAAGAAAAACTGAAGCACAAGTTACATTTAGAAAGAAAAAAAAACATACGTTTACAAGTTAACAATAAGGCATAGAATTGAAACACAAGTTAAAAATGAAGTATACATTTGAAATAAAAGCACAAACTTCAACCACAAGTTCAAAATAAAGCATACACCTAAATTAAAGAAACGTACAATTCAAGCTCAACTTAAAATGAAAACATACATTTATAAACATAAAAAGATAGCATACTTTTGAGATATATATATATATATATACACACACACATATAAAAGATATATAAGCATCAAACTAAAAAACTAAAAATAGATGCACAAACTTACAGTGCTCTTGCTCTACAATCACTCCTTGCTTGCTACTGTTACTGGCTCGTTGATCCATCTTTCCCAGCCACAAGTCAAAAACATCAAAAATAGTGGTTAGAAATTATTAATTATCATTATGCAGCGAAAATACTATAACAAAAAGCAAACCAATAAATATTATAACATAAATAAAATAAATAATACTACCTTGCAGATATGAAAACCAATAACCTGGGAAAATGAAACAAAAAAAAAAAACAAGAAAATAAATTAGTTATATGAAATCATATCAACAAATCTAAAAACTAACAAAAATAAATAAATTTAATAATATATTTTACTTCTGAAATCTTGAAAATGCAGAGATAAATTTGTGCAAACTAATAAGCAGAGATAATGAAACAAAACACAATTTTAAGTTAGTCATATAAAAAAAATCAGTAGATAAAAAAAGTAAATAAATACATTTTTTTTAATACCAATCATAAAACATCATACTGAATAAGAAGATTTATAACAAAGATGAAAAAAAAAACGAGATGAAAACACAACCCTAATTATACAAAAAAAAAAGCTAAATCAAAATCCTAATACATAAAACAACATGCAAAAAAATCAAACTTTAGAAAACCCAGAAGCTGAAACAATAGCTAAATCAAAATCCTAATCATGATAAAAAGAAATAAAAACCCTAATACAAAAATAAGAACTAGTGCGAAATAGATTACAACAAGATTAACAGATTTAAAATAATAGAGACAAAAAATGTTGTTTTTAAACACAAGATTGAAAAGTTTATAACAATCCTAATCATAAAACTGAATCAGTAGAAATAAAAGTCCTAATACAAAAAACAACATGCAAAAATAAAAATCAAACTCTAGAAAAATCATAAGTAGAAACAATAGCTAAATCAAAACCCTAATCATGATAAAAAGAAATAAAAACTGTAATACAAAAATAAGAACGGGGGTGAGATAAATTAGAACAAGATAAACAAATTTAAAACAATAGATACGAAAAAAATGCAGATTTTAAACACTACATTAAAAAGTTTAGAACGAGAAATTAGATAGTTGAGAAATAAATGATAGTAAGTGATAACCTTGAGTGGACGTTGGTCGCCGCTGACCGTCATTGACCGTCGTTGAGACTTGACAGAATCCGGGTTCGTTGGTGTGACTTGTGAGTGTTGAGTTCAAGAGGATGACTTATGAGAGAATTAGGGTTCGAGAGGATGACTGATGAGAGAATGAAATTAGGGCTGTGGGATTGTGTGTGAATATGAGTATTGAAATTAGGATTGGGTTATTTTTTTGGGTTGGATCAAATTGGGCTTGGTAAGAATCCAGTCCAACACTTAAAATTATAATTACTAATAATAATAATAATGAATATTATAAACTGTATTCGAGTGGGTCGGTCACCGACGGTCCCAAATCCATGACCCGAACCCGCCCAGTCGTACCCATTTGAACCCTTCGATACTATCCGTTTGACCCGTTGGACCTTGTCCAACCCACCCAATTCAACTTAACCGCTTCGGGCCTGGGTGGTACTGGACAAGCCCCTCACTTGTGTCTAGCCTTATTTATTTATTTATTTATGAAAAGTGTTAGTGTATAAATGGTTTTAGCTACATTACTCTTGTTGACATTTTGATGATAACAAAACAAACAAATAAAGAGGAGTTGTCTCCTAACTATATTTTCTAGTGTGCATATTAAGTTAAGAGATGAAGAAGTATATTGATGACTGTTTATTTTAAGGTAGCATAAATTATGAATAAGTTAGAGATAAAATGTAAGTGTTTCTAACACAAAGAATACTATCATCTAATAAAAAAATAATTATGTTCACTAGTAGAACGAGTCATAATATAACAATAAGGAGCATTGCAACCAACATATGATCATCTCTAGTCCGAGTCAAAACATTAAAGACAAAAGAAATACAAGTTAGTAATTGTCCCTCTAAAGATAAAAGAAAAGAACGCTACAATGATTATTTGCCTCTAACCAAGAACCCATCTTGATCCTCTTACTCAAAGATCAAAAGAAGAAAACTCTAAGTGAGGTATCTGATAAAGTCTATGTTCTGGTACAAGTTGAAGGTGCAAACACAAGAAGGGTGGTTGAATTGTGTTTACCAAAGTTGATAACTTTTTGCTAATTAGATGAAGGTTGGTTGGTTTTTATGAATTACTTAGATAAGAAGCAATCGGATTCAGAATCAACAAACAATGAAAGCATAAATAATTTGACACATAGTATTATCCTGGTTTACCATTAACTTGGCTACATCTAGTCCCCTCATTCAGAAGGCTTTAATCAACTAATTCAAATACCTTGAATTACAAAGCACCTGACCTTCCAAGTCAGTTTTCCTAAACAGCCTGACAACCCCAAACTTTTGAGGAACTAACCACCTTGACCCTACAAGCCAAGTCTTCTCCTAACAACCTGACAACCCAGATTGAAGAAGGAACTAAACCACTGTCGGGTTGGATACAAAAGATTGAAACTTGAGTAGTTGCTTCTAACAAAGCTGATAATGATAATAATAACTCTCACACTCTAAGAAACGAACATTCAGAAAATATTTCTCATTCGAACATCTTTGAACTCTAAGATGAATTTGGAATCTTGAGCTTGAGTTCTTCTACTCAATTCTACTTTTTTTTTTATGCTTTTCTCCTTCAGCCTTGAGTGTCTATTTATAGTGAAAATTTGGGCTTAATTTAGTCATTGTTTAATTCTGAATTGTATCTTATTCATATTGAGTTCGTAAATTCTTCAGATTGATTATGTTCCTATTTTGTGTAGATTCAGTTTGTAAATTCTTAAGATTGACTATGTTCCTATTTTGTGTAGATTGAGTTTGTAAATTCTTTAGATTGATTCTGTTCATATTTAGTTGTAGATAAATCTTGATCAAATATTCTACAAATCTTCTTCAAATTTTGATCAAATCTTCATCAAATCTTCTTTAAATCTTCTTCAAATCTCGATCAAATCTTCTTCAAATCTTAATTAAATCTTCTTCAAATCTTGATCAATTCTTCTTCAAATTTTGATCAAATCTTAATTAAATCTTCTTCAAATATTGTTCAAATCTTGACCATATCTTTATTTGGTTTGCAGTCGGCTTTTAATGTTGATGAGGTGAGAAAAAATTACGTGCTTAGAGTTGCCGGAAAAATACACAGGGGATTTAGATCTCATTTGTCAAATTGCTACTTAAGAGATCGCGATGGAAATTTGAATGTTGAAGCTCCAAAAATATATAAACACTACATATCAAATGAAGAATGGAGCGCTTTTGTAGCTAAACGTGCAAACCCTTCTTTTGTGGTAATATTAATTTATTAGCATTTGTGTTTTATTATTCATATTCATAGTGTATTTTTTTACACGATTGTTATTTTTTTTATATAGAGTATAAGTACGGAAAATTGTGAGAGGGCGAAAAATCCAATGCAACCATACAAAAAATCGCGTATGGGGTATGCACGTTTAGAGCAAAAAATTGTAAGTAAACATCACTTTTATATAATGTGGTACATTATAAACTATAGTTTCTAACTAATATTTTGTTTATGATCTTAACGAATAGCTTTTGTTTATGTCTTTACGAATAGCTACAAGAGACACAATCCGATCAACCATTAGGTCGTCATATTTTGTGGAAGGTGGCTCGTTTGAATAAAGATGGAATAGTTGATAATGAAAATGTTCAACAAGTGATAAAACAATGTGTAAGTATATTATCACTTTAATATTTTTTAATATTGTATTTTAAAAATGATATTGAACTTATCTTTTTAATTCTACATGTATTTTAGGAGAATCTAGAACAATGTTCTGAAAATCAAGAGAAGAATAAACAACTTAGTTGCAGGGACATACTTGGTAAAGTATTTAATGTTCCCGAATATTCTGGTCGTGTGAGGGGTAAAGGATTTGGCGTAACTCCAAAAAGCTATTTTTTACATGAGAAGCGCACAAATCCATCTAATGAGGAAGTACTAGATAAGTTGAAAATCCTAACAGAGCAAGTGTCATTTTTTGTGAAGACGAATAAGGAAAAACAACTTCTGGAGTGTCAACGTGAAATACAAATAGAGAGTGAAAACGCTACTTGCAACATTGGTCGTAAAAGTCTTCCAAAGGTAATTAATTACTTAATAAAATAAGAAATTCATTCAACCTAATTGTTTCACATACTTATGTATTAACCATTGATTTAGAGTGTCTCATCTTGCATGTTGTATTTATCCTCCCCTACTCATCGCATGGTTGGAAAAGGAACATTGTACAATACCTTGGGAGAAGTATTACACAACACTCCGATCCCTGCCGGTCATGTTAAAGTTTCACCCGTGATTGCTTTTGAACCAAATGTACCATTGCCAACACCTAACAACGATGGAGATATGAAGTTTTTGGGAGAAGCAATAGGTAGTTGCGTGGCATGGCCCAAAAATCTTGTTGGGCTAAATAAGGTATGTTTAATTGATATGTATATTTAATTGTATGATATATGATTATGATTGATTATATTTAATTGCTGATTTTTTCCGCTGTTAACTTTAATTTCACATTTAATTAGATTCTTACAAAGTCTAAAGGGAATGATAAGAAGATTCCACGCAACGAGTCAATCACTTCACCAGAAAAGGTTTGACATATACATCAATGTGTATACATCAATGATTAGCTTACTATAATAACTAACAAACTGATTAACCTCATTTTTTCAAATTCAATCAAAACCCGCCGCACCGCAAATCTACCAGAAATCAGCTGCACCACAGATGCATGTTCGTGGTAAAAATAAATCTGTCAAAATTCAAAAACTGGATCGTGGAAAATCTGGCAAAATTCAAAAACTGAATCATGGAAAATCAGTTGCTGCTCCTTAAATAAGTCATCCACGTCTTTCTCGATTTGGGTCGTGTCTTGACATACAAGCAAAAATGAATATGGACAACAATGATTCACGTATCATACACATGAAGAAAAGTATTTTCGGAGATGAGTATGAAGAATTACTTGATAAAGAGCACATATATGAACTTCTTAATCATAAAGAGTTGAGTGTTACTGTCATCAGCATATACATTAGGTAAAATTCTTTATTTAAGATAAAAGTTACTTTTAATTGCATCACTGCCACATTTATTGGTAATTAATCTAATTTGACATTTCATTGAAGGTTTTTGTATGAGAAGTTGGTGTGCATGCGTAAATTGTCAGATAGATTTTCATTTTTATCTCCGCATAAGCTGTCCATGTTTAAACTCGATCCAGTTAACGTAAAGAAATATGTCGTTGATATACTTTTGGAAAATAAAGAGATGGATAAGTTGTTTCTTGCGCCATATAATTCAGGGTAATTATATATTCTTTATGTATATCTTTTTTAATTTATCAGTTGTGTAAACAAAGTTGCCAACCAATTTTTTGTTGTTGTAGGCAACATTGGGTGTTGTTTACCATCAATGCCACCTCTAAAATTATATACTATTTAGATCCACTGCACGATCAGTATAACAATCACTCGGATATAAAGAATATCTTTGATACGTAAATAATATTCATTTATTTCTTACATATATAAATAATGTGTTTGGTAATTGAATAATAATCACATTTATTTGATAGTGCTTTACAAGTTTTCTGCGTTCAAAGGGGTGCTACAGTGTCGAAGCATAAGTCAAACAACATCACATGAATTCCAATAAAGGTTTGAAATTTTTGTTATAGAACTTAATTGTAGGCCTTTAAAATTTCATTTACAATCAATGCACAAATATTTATTGACGTATAAGTTTTATTTTATAGTGCCCTTGTCAAACTAACAACATAGACTGCGGATATTGCGATTCATGAAGGAGATTGTTGATATGAATCAAAATATAATTCCAGAAACGGTACGGTATTTTCATTATATTTTGATTTTCATATATAAACTATGTATGTATTTAATTCTAACTTATTTGTGTTCAAATATTATATCGCACAGTACTTTGACAATTCCAATTCAACATACTCTGAAAGTGATCTAACTGAAATAAAGGAATACTGGTGTCAGTATGTGATCAAACTAAAATTTATTTAATTTGTTGGGAAATTGGCATGCTGTAGGTTGTGAAATTGGCATTATTGCTAGAAAATTGACATTATTGTAAAGCTAACATATAATTCATAGTTAATTCAAAGTGTGTGTGAGGTTGAGAAAAGAAACTATTATATATTGTACATTGGGTGTTGTGAATTGATTTTTGTTGTGCATATGTAATTGATATTGTGAATATATAATTGTTGTGAATATATAAAAAAATATAGTACTTGATGTGAATATGAAATTGTTGTACATGTTTAAATGAATTTGTTGTTGCTATGAAATATATGTTATTGGGTGTTGTGAACTGATTGTTGCTGTTGCTGTTTAAATGAAATTGTTGTTGCTATGAAAAATATAGTAATTGTGTCAATATGTGCTTGATGAATATGATTTTGGAAAAAAATTAAAAGACAACGCTTTCTTAAAAAAATGTCATAAAAGATCAGTTTATATAAACAAGCTTTATTTTAAAAATTTCATTAAAAAATGTCAATCCGATTTACAACGTTTTTTTTTTATTAAAACTAGTATAAAAATGCACCTATTACAGCGCATTTTTGAAAAAAAGCACTGTAAAACTAGTATAACAATACACCTATTACAATGCTTTTTTGAAAAAACGTTGTAAAACTAGTACAACAAGCAGCGCTTTTTAGAATAGAAAACTAGTATAAGAATGCACCTATTACAACGTTTTTTTTTTTAAAAGCATTGTAAAACTAGTACAACAAGCAGTGAATTTTAAATTAGATTTACAACACTTTTGTCAAAAAAAGCGATGTAAAACGAGTATAACAAGTGTGCTATATATGCACCTATTATAGCGCTTTTTTATCACTACGCCAAAAATGACATTTTAAGCGCGTCTTTTACAGCGCTTATTAAACACAAGCGCTGTTGTATAATTTTTTAAAAAATTACGGAGGATACAACTGTGCTTTTTTGACAAGCGCTGTTGTATGGTCATATAGGGTCACATACGCTTGCACATAATGTTTACAACTCTTTTACAACGCTTTTTTAATAAACGCTGTAAATTGAAGCGCTCACACATAGCCTTTTACAGCGCTTTTTTAGCGCTTTAAACACAAGCGCTGTAAAATGTAGCGCTCCCACCTTATGTAACATAGCTTTTAAAGCGCTTGTTATTAAAGTGTTGTAAAAGCCTTGCACTTTCACATAATCAAATGACCTATTACAACGCTTTTTATACAAGCACTGTAAAAAGATTGCACTTTCACATTATTAAAGGACCTATTAGAGCGTTTTTTGTACAAGCGATGTAAAATCATTCATTTTAAATAAAAATCATTCACTTTAAATAAATAAAAATAAATTTAAAACAAATTTAATACGTTGTCATAACCATACGAACTTTCATCTCCTCTACTTTGTGAACCCTCCTTTCCTCTACTGTGCGCCCATCTACAAATTGATCTACGTTGCTTCTCCTTTAAAACAAATTGATCAACGTCGTCTCAAGTATTGTATTTATTTATTTGTTGTTGTCACTAATTAAAACTGATAAATTGTTACATATTAGATATGTTCTGTTTTGAAATTGTTACATGATATTAGATATGTTCTCATGATATGTTCTGTTTTGAAATCAGATTTGGACCAATATTAGATATGTGTACTATATATAGGTCATATATATCAAACTTGAAATCATGCTTATTATTTGTGTAACTGCATTTATATAGGTCATATAAAATGGACCGGAAATGGATGTCTGTCAATCGATTGACAAAAGAGTATGAAAATGGAGTGAAGGAGTTTGTTGAGTTGGCAGTGATGAATGCAAAAGATCCAAATAGAGTCGTTTGTCCTTGTTTAAAATGTTGTTTTGGAAAACGCGTTAGAGCAGATGAATTGGAAGGACATTTAGTATGGTATGGAATTGATCAAAGCTATACATGTTGGATAAGACATGGTGAGAAAATAAATGGAAACACCCGCACAGATACATATGCTTCAACTAATTTCGACACAGATACATATGAGTCGGACCGAGTTGAGGAGATTGCAAAAGCAGTTAAAGAAGATCTTCGTGATTGTCCTAAAATGTTTTGAGAGCTTGTTGAGTGATGCAGAGAAACCATTATATAATGGTTGTACTAAATTCACAAGACTGTCGGCGATATTAAAGTTGTACAACTTAAAAGCGAGTAATGGATGGTCTGATAAAAGCTTCACAAAATTACTAACACACTTAAAAGATATGTTGCCAGATGATAATAAACTTCTCAGTCGAACCTATGAGGCTAAACAAATTTTGTGCTCTATTGGTATGAGTTACGAAAGGATTCATGCGTGTCCTAACGATTGCATTTTATTTCGAAATGAATATGAATTACTATAAGCGTGCCCGAAATGCAATGTCTCTCAATATGAGAAGAAAGAATCTACTCCAGCAAAAGTCGTGTGGTATTTTCCTATAATACCAAGATTTAGGCGCATGTATCGCAGTGAAGAAGATTCAAAACACTTGACATGGCATGCAGATGAAAGAATTAGAGATGGAAAGTTTCGAAACCCTGCAGATTCTCCACAATGGGCAAAAATTGATCACGAGTATCCTGAATTCGGGATAGAGTCAAGAAATCTACGACTTGCACTTTCTACTGATGGAATAAATCCACATGGTCTTACAGCGCTTTTTTATTTTAAAAAGCGATGTTGAATCTTTTTAAAGCGCTTGATACTACAACACTTTTTTTTTTGAAAAAACGCTGTAAATGGCTTAAAAAATGCGTTTTATATTACAACACTTTTTTATTTTAAATAGCGTTGTTGTATCTTTTAACAGCGCTAGATACTACAGCGCTTAAAAGTGCCGCTATAAAGGGCTTAAAAAAAGCGCTATAGAATGCTATTTTTGGCGTGGTGTGTCATGGGCTACTGTGCAACTCGATTTTAATCTTAACTAATCACTTACATGAGTCTTGGGTTGAGTTGAATAGATGTATAAGGTCGTGGTCAATTATTATGTATTGTTCGTCCACATGTGGGTGACATAATATTTTTCAAATGGTGACATAATATTTTTCAAAGGTTAGTTTTAGTACCACATGTTATTGAAACGCATAAGAAGCAAGCATGTCATTGGATTGCATAACCAATTAAGTGTTGTTACTAAATGTGATTTATGACCAATGTTACTAACTGTGATTTATGACTTGTTGTTATTAAATGTCATGATTATTAATTCAGAAAAAGTGTTGTCACTAAATATACCTATTTCTTGTTTTTATAATTGTTATCATTACTTGTTACTACTATATTACATGGTCAAGAATCCGTAATTGTTATTAAAAGTTTATACTTACCATGATATTTGTGATTATGTTTAAAAATGCGTAACTATTTGTTTAAATGTACGTGTTTGTGTTTGTTCTATTTGTTTTATACCATTAACATGATGTTGAAGTGCTCACCCGTTGCTTTTGGGTGTTAGGTACTGATTTGTGATTTGAGTAATAGATAAGTTATTTTGAAGCTATGCTGCACAGATGCGATACGAGTATCGGATACAATATATATTCGATACGACACCTTTCTTACAAAATATAGGATACAAGATGCATGTATATATAAATAAAAATTTCACAAAAATATTAGTAAACATAATATAGAAATAATTTAAAATAGAAGAAAATAAGGTAAAACTCAAGAAAAATAGGACTATTGATGGACACTCAAATTCAAAAATGAGTGATAAATGTGCTAATATCAAACTGATGCTTTAACATGCAAGCAGTTGAAGAGGTTTGTTTGAAAAAGATATGCAAAAAAGCAGAGGTTTATCAGAAAGTATCGTGAAGTATCTTGCACAGATACGTATGCAACACATATACGGCTAGAAAAGTGAGGTATATGTGCATCATAATTTTGAAGATATAGTTATTTACTAGGGTCGAGTTAGGGAACTTTAATTTTGGATTTTCTCCACTATGGTAGGTGACATCGGGTTTCGATAGTTAATGTATTTTAAGTAAACTATTTTGTCGTATCAAACATAGAATGTAAATGTATTATGAGTCTTATGATTTTAAATATGATATCGAGTTCCTTTTGATATTATGTAAAATATTTTAAATATTATGTATGTGAAATGAGTTGTGATGTGATATCTTAAATCTTTTGAAAATGTTTTTAAAAAACTGTAATTTTTTTACGCTGCTGAATAAACTAATTAAGTATGCCCAACAAATAAACCATAAAATGGAAAAATATTTTAAGCAATTTATTCAATCAAATATAATCAAAGTTCATATCATTCATATGATGAAAAACTTGAAAGAAGTGATATAGGATTTAGGCACAGTTCTAAATTCCTGTTATTTCTGGTTGTTGCAAATGATTCTAAGAAGTGGGGCATGTCTTCAGCTCCCAAATGCGCATTATTCATATTCCATAGTTTCCAAGAAGGTCATACTGGAAACATTCAAAGTTTTTATTTTATTTGGGCCAATTGGATCATAGGGTGAATCTTCTCCAAATTCATTTGGCAATGACTTCCAATGCAAGCAAGGTTCCCAATCTGCTTCTTTGAGGATTTTAAGTATCTCTTTTACCACTATCTTGCTAGCCTCAGATGTAAGATGAATTCCATCCCTATCAAACACCACTCAAGGAAATGAATGAAGGGTAGAATAGAAACATTTGAAGCTTTTTAAATTATGGAGCATATGAGAGCAAACTTACGTGAAGCAAACATCTCGCCAGTCGTTCCTTTTTTGGAGTGTAGACCATAGATCAATGGCCTTGATATTCATCTCGCGGCATAGCTCCAAACACGCTTCGGAATATATTCGGCAGGATTCATTATTCCTTTGTGGCCTCTCTATTAATCTGGTTGAAGTCCAAAAATTTAATCATCAGAGTTTAATATTTAAATATAAATTCATAAATAGACAGGAATTAAGAATATTAATAGTGCTTGAAAAGTAAAATCTCATTCTCTAAATTTATCATATGCCAGTATTGTTAATTAAATTTTAAGTCATTCACATGTCTTAGTAGTTAGTCTAATAGCACTAGCAGGATCTTATGGGATAATTAATTTGTGACATAGTTTCAAGTCCTAGTCTCCATGTTACTTCACCTACAGATGCCTAATCCCACAAATTTCTTCAACATGAGTGAGGGGGTGTGAATTATTTTCAAACTGAAGATGTCAATTTTTAGATCTCAGCTGTATAATATTACTCAACTTTAAGCTCAATTTCGAACAACAATTTTATTATATAACTTTATCGATACATGTTTTATTTATATAATAAATAATATCGTGTATCTTTGAACACCTAAAAATCATGGTTGACGACAGTTCAAAATCGTTGTTGATTATGTTCAGTTGATGGTTAATGAGTTGTGACACCTTGTTATATTCATTAACCATCTAAATTAACTACATATTTAAACACCGTTAACCATCTAAACTGATGTTGATATTTTATGTCAAATTTGTATTATCAAATAGCAATAAAGTTGTAGTCAAAACCTGTTTCCATAAATTTGTCTCTCATTGACAGGAGGAACACTGAGAAATATAAGGCGAATATTCTTTGACAGGCTCTGATAATCATTAGGATGTGTCAAACTTTGAGGAAACAAATATATGCAAAGAATGCACAAGAAATTAACACTTTGAATGATGAAGGATTTCATTCATATATCGATAACCAAGACAGAATGTGCTAATCTAGGGTGAAATTTTACCTTGAGATGGTTAGCAATCGTCTTCATATTTTCAATGTATTCTTGGAGAGGTACATGTGGACCAAGGCCACTTGGATGTGAAAGAACAGAATCATTACCACCAAAGTACACAATTATCAACGATGGTTGCTCAGTGGCATTCTATGTTATAGAAAACAAGAGAGCAAAAGGGTGACTCTTTATTTGTAAATTTAACTAAGAAAAGTAATCATATTGTGCAAACCAAAATCTAGAATAAATACACTGCAAATAACAAACTGTGATAATTAAGAAGTTCATTGTACTATATTTAATATTGTAAAATTCAAAATAATCTTGCTAGGACAAATTGGAGATATTATTTGCAAGATTCTTCAAAGCAAATCTATAACAAACTTACTTAACTTACAGACTATTTTCCTAAGTGTCATTTGTTACTCGATGACCACCTATGATGCTATACAAATGCCCGACACTGATACTACACTGACACATGTGACAACATTCAATCACTTTCATTTTCTCAAATTATTACAGTACTTTGTATATAACCACAAATAAAATCAATAACCATTTATAACATTTATAAAGCAAAGAAAAGAGAAACAAGATGAAGAAAGAAGGGGAAATTTTAACTCAATAGGGACATTTACCACTCAAAATTCTCAATACCTTGGGAAAAATTGTATCCAGAACCTGCAGAGCGCGCCTTGAATTCCAACCAGAGTATCCTCGCAGAACTATATCCGCCTATGTAATGACATCATGTGATAAATTAAACTCATTGATCATCATTATGCAGCACACAAAGACAAATCAAATAAAAAGCAACTTTATTCTTTTATTAGCTGATGATTTAAAAAGTTAAGCATTTTATATGCATTGTTCTGATATTGGTTTGAACAAACAATTATAAGTTACTCAAATTGGTGGCTTTGTACTGGAAGAAACAAGCATTGGTGGATGACATATATGACCACCATCACTGCGTCAAAAAGTCTTCAATGCGGTGTTTCCGATAGGTACACATTAGCAGTAGTATATTCAGTACAAAAGTAGATGACTTAGTTGCTGTAGTTGTCGCCTGTCGGGGAGACTTTTAGACAAAGACCAAGACCACAAGAGACTTTCATATCACATCTATACACAAAATGTTATGACATTGGTTTTATGAATCATTTATCTTATTTATTAATATTTTTAATCGATGTGGGACTAACAATCCATACTTGAATTCAAAAGGTCTCCTTTCCAATATGAGTTCCCACATCACTATATTTGTATCGATACAGTTATCTATTACACCAGGATCCACCCGCACTCCCCATCAAACTGAACTAAAACTCTTACCACTTGTTGAGGAGTTTGGGGCTGGAAGTGTAACACCCGAAATGTCATAATAAATTATTTTATTAATGAAATAGAATTTTAAATAATTAATTTGGTGTAAAAATTATTTTGGAATATATGTTGATATTTTTGGGATTAATTTTCTTTGTATGTGGCCTTTTTATGATGTACTAACCTTCTACATATTAAACTAAACGCGTGATATAAATAACAAATATTATATTATATTATTTTTTTTATATTTTTCTAAAAATAATAGTATTTTAGTGTAATATTTTAAAGAATAAAATTTTAGTCAATTTTGCGTGGATACGTGCGTACCCAAATAATGTGATATTTTACTGTGCACATAGTTATATTTCGATTATTTATAACTATTTTCTTTTTTTAGTTATTTATTTTATAAATAATCATCTTTAGATAGTAATAATATTGTGTTTGATTTCCGTTATTTTTATATACTTGTTACGGCATTGTGATTTTATATATATTTATTATAATTTAGTAATTAATATAAAGTGTTGATTTTATATTTATTTATTTTATAATTTCGAATACTCTCTTATGGTAATATTTTAATGTGAGTATTTGAAAAAAAATAATTATAATTATAATGATTATTTTGAATGTCAGAGTCTTGATTATTAATGTATTTTAAAAGATTAATTACTTTAATTACTTTACTTTATAAAATATTAATTTTGAAATATTAGTAATATTTTAATAATTAAATTGTGTCGAAAAATGTAGATTTTATTTTAGAGCAAAATGTGTTTTATGAGTTACACTCATATGCAAGACGAAAATCTAATTAATAATAATAAAAAAAAATAATAATAATAAAACAGAGAGAGAGAGAGAAAAGAATGACTGCGGTTCCATCTTCTCTTTCTTTTGTGTAAGCCGCCGCCCTCCACCTTTTTCTTCTCCTTCTTCTTTCGTCGATTATAACCATTATAGCGGGTGTGGTGCAAAACTGAGACCACATTCGTGATCGTGGCGATCTCATCTTTCATTCTCAACCCGAATCACAAATTGAAATGCTCTATTACTCTTTGTCAAAAATCACATATCCGCCATGTGATCAAGATTCCAACCACCACAACTATCACCAACGAAAACCGATACCAAATTTGGACTCCACGAAACACCCTCTTTCATTACCTATGCTTGGAATCACCAACAATTATACTTCAAAAAATGAGTTTTCACCTTCGTCACAGCTGTGTTGTTGAATTACGGCCAACACGTTCATCATCTTGAAAAACTGATCTCGTTTTTGGATTCCTCTCATCGAAACCTTCAAGAAGCACTACTCATTTATGTGTTTCGGTAAAGTTGATGTCGGACCTTGTCGGCAATCCAACGCATCGGTGAGGCCTTTTCTGTTAACTTGTTTCACTTCGTTTTGAATATGTTTCTTCTCTTAATATTTTTATTAATTATGTAACAATGATTTTTATGTTCCGCGTAAATTATCAGTCATGTTTCATTGAGTCTGCAAATTCGTCGATGCTTTTGGACTCATTCGTTGCACGTTGTCGACATGTGATGGTTGCTGAAAATTGTTCTGATTCTTATATCGTACGAAAGCGTTAAACTGAGGTAAGGGGTGAGAGAGCATTCGAATTCATGAGTGTAAATTATGTGAGATGAACGAGGAAAACAGTATTTTCCATAATTCATGTGAGGCTCGCTACGTACGGATGAATCATTTTTTTTAATAATAATTGACTAATGAAAAACTTGAATTCGGTGAGGTTAAAATATGAGTTAGAAATTTTTATAGGGTGTTGTTTGATTTAATATCTAAGATCATGTGGTAGTTGAATTATTGTAGAATTGTGTATTTGAAATATTATGTGTTTTGTTTATATCTACTCTTGATATTGTTATATCATATATAATGTGATGAATTATAATTAATTGCATTGCAATTGACGTGGTGTGTGTGAATGATCTAGTATTATTATCTGTGAGTGAAAATCCTGTATTGTTGGAGCTTGTGTATCATGATGATAAATTTTGGATGTAATATATGACTATGGAAATATGCATTGATGATGTGTACTTGTTGACTTATAATGTTACCACCTTGATGAATATGATGAAATGCATATTGTGTTTAATTGAATAGCGATGAATTCGACCTGTGCCAATGATGGTTCTCTTAATGGAGTGAGTAGCCTAGGCTAACGAGGGGAGAATCTTGATGTTATTTGTTTGAAGTGGGGATTATCTTGTCATCATATAGGTAGGGTCTGACACGCCTAGTGATTTCGGGGAAGTACAATTGAATGAGCCTGATTGTGGCGGTCTACTGTTGTTGAACCTTAAGGAAAGATTGTTAGACCTTGGAGGTATTCAGGTGGGGAACTCCTAAGTGACTTGGAGGTATCACTCCAATTGTCGGAAGCTACCATGCAACACACGTTTACCTCGATTGTCGCGTATATGTGTCTCGGGTTGAGTTGAGGGAATCTATGAGGACAGAGCCAATTTGAATTGTCCGCCCACGCGTGGTGGTATAGTATCAAGCCTCATAATCAAGTACTTCAGAGTTAGAATGGTACCAAAGAAAGAGGAGGAGTCTAGAGTATAAGAACATGCATAACATTACTTGATTTGTGTGTTGACTTACTTGACGTTGTGGATTGTATCAATGTTTTACCTTGATTGTTATTGTTAATTGTGATTTGATATGATATGATGTTTAATTAATGTTTTACGTGTTCTTCTCAATTGTTTTATACTATTACATGTTTTCGAAGCTCACCCCTCGTTGCTTGTGTTTGACGCTTGCGAGAGCGTAGTTATTTTAGGTTATCGGTTGGTGATCCATGCTCTGATAGGTGATACTGGGTGGGAGTAATTTGTTGGGTTTTGTTGAATTATTAACTAATTTTGTTTTGTAAACTCTATCGATCAATTGTGTTATATTTGATCTTTTATTCAGAGATAAAATGTTAATTGTCTATAGGTTTTGAACATGTTTTTATGTCAAAAATATTTGTTTAATAAACCTCAACTATATTCAATGTTAAACGATTTTTAATTAAGAATTATGCAACTGTTTTGTGTAAGTGTGAGTGTGACGTCAACAATTTTTAATCTCCCTATTTTTACTGATTTACAAAATTGGTCCCCTTAATTTAAAAGTCATCAATTTTGGTCTCTCCCTCTGATTTTTTAACTAAAAAATAATGACGTGAGATGTTATAAACAACTTAGATTTCAACTTCGAATTTTTTTTCATATTTTTAATTTAATTAATGACATACGAATAGTTAATAAATCTAGATGTTTCTATATTATATAACTGTATGTCACATCATTAAAAATATGTCAAATCGTCATTTTTTAGTTAAAAAATCTGCAATAGAGATCAAAATTGTCGAATTTTAAAATAGGAAGATCAATGCTATAAATTGACAATAATAGAGGGACCAAAACTACAATTAAGCTAAAAATAAAATAACCAGTCCTTCTAAAATTGAAATTTAATATCAGAACTGTAAACGAATTAACCATCAATCTGAGAAGGAATAAATCATGTTACAAACACCAATGAAATAATATTAATTAACATGATAAGAATCTCGAAGATTTGAGAAAGAGAAAGAAGAAGAAAGAAGTACCTTACGAGCATACAAATGAGAAAGCATAGCACCCCAACCTTCTTTCAAATAACTGAGTTGAACAATGGAAGAACCGAAAAGCACAAATTGAGGTCTCGTTGGTCCTACCATTATTCTTGTAACTATTTCTCTCTTAGAGAGACATATACACAAACACCTGTGTGTATGACTGAACTGAATGGAGCAGAAACAAATCAGAAACAACCTATACACAAGTATTTAAACTCCATATTATTTTAAATACCAACTTGGACTATCTTTTCATATACACTTTCTATGAGACTCATAGAGTATAAATAAATTAATAGATGGACCTATTATGAAAGTTAAGTAACACGACCTTTCATTAAATGTTTTTTCATGTTTTCTAGGTAGATTCTTTCTACCGGAGTATATATTTTGTTGAAAGAATTCGTTAGATGGACCGGATAGGATAGGCACAGGATAGGATAAAGAATAAGATAGAGATAGGATATGGACATAATAAAGAGTTATCATGTCATGTGTTTGATGTGCACATAATAACAAACTTGATAAGATTAGTTTATTATATTTAGGGTCCGTTTGATGGATCCGATAGGATAGGCACAAGATATGATAAAGAGCAGGATAAAGACACGATAGGATATGGGTAGGATAAATAGTTATCATGTCATGTGTTTGATGTGCACATGATAAGAAACTTGATAAAATTAGTTTATCCTATTCAGCGTTTGATACACAACAGATAACAAGATAATATGATTTATATTTTGATAAAATGACAAATTTGTCCTTAAAATTTATTTAATTTTTTTTCTTTCAAAATAACATTCATATAATTTTTTATAAATAAATAAAAATGTTAAAAAATATAAATAATTTATGAAGTAATTTTATATATTTAAAAAAAATGTGATTTCTCTATCCATCACAATTGAAAAATGACTCACTATCATAAAAATTGTGATTTCTTTATCGATCACAATTGAAGAATGACTCACTATCATAAAAATGTAAATAATTTATGAAGTAATTTTATATACTTGAAAAAATTGTGATTTCTCTATCTATCACAATTGAAGAATGACTCACTATCATAAAAATTGTGATTTCTTTATCTATCACAATTGAAGAATAACTCACTATCATAAAAATGTAAATAATTTATGAAGTAATTTTATATACTTGAAAAAAT
>JBBPBP010000003.1:7037687-7057149 GCA_037974735.1 Cicer chorassanicum
TGTTTTTAAAAACTGTTTTCTAAAACTATTTTTAATATTATACTTTTTAAAACTTAAAAAGCAAAACAGATAAATGGTGTTTTACTTTTTATTTTTTCAGTTTTTTTAATTCTCAAGTCAAAGACTTTGTTAAAAAATTAAAGTTGCAAACAAATTTTTTTCAATTTTCTTTTTAAAAACAATTTTTTTAAAATTTATTTATAAAATAGTTTTCAAAAACTAAAAAGTAAAACACAATCAAACAAGCCTTTACTATCATAACATCATCTCAAAACGAAAATAATTATTATTTTTCATCAATTATATATATATATATATATATATATATATGAAAAGAGGAAATCAACGTCACCATTCATAAAATCAATTATATAAAAAAAAATAAAAATGGATGAGTGACACAGTGAGATTCGAACACGACTAGGTTTGAGGGAGAGAGAAATGCTAATAATCCGGTTGATAACGGATTATTTTAACCTATCTTAAAATAAGGATAAGAATATACGGCTGCAACCTGATTATTTAAATTTTTTTATTACCATATCATATACGATTGCTGCATCAAACAAATGATTAGTGAGGAATATCAAATGATTAGTGAGGAATATTATACGTGTCTCGTTATCCTGTCCATCAAACGGGACATTTGACACACAACAGATAACAAGATGATATGATTTATATTTTGATAAAATGATAAATTTGTCCTTATAATCTATTTAATTTTTTTCTTTCAAAATAACATTCATATAATTTTTAATTATAAATAAAAATGCTAAAAAATGTAAATAATTTGTGAAATAATTTTATATACTTGAAAAAAAATTGTGATTTCTCTATCCATCACAATTGAAGAATGACTCACTATCATAAAAATGTAAATAATTTATGAAGTAAATTTATATACTTGAAAAAATTGTGATTTCTCTATCTATCACAATTGAAGAATGATTTACTATCATAAGATCGTCTCGATTGATCAAACTATCTAAAAATTCTCCCCTAAATCTCTCTCTATCCATTAGTCGATTTCTAATGTTATGATTTTCATAAAACCGCATTGAAGAATGACTCAATATCATAAAAATTGTTAAACAAAGTTCAATCATCTCTAAAACGCATTTGCTCTAACATTAGATATAACATCACATTATTTTATTCTCATGAATTCATATTTACGTGTATATAAATGGATCAACATTATTATTATTATTATTATTATTATTATTATTATTATTATTATTATTATTATTATTATCAACAAAAAATAAAATCTCAATACATCGTAACACAAAATATGGATGACAATTGACAAAGGAAAATAATTATTATTTTTCATCAATTTTTTTATATTGTTATAGAATAAAATAAATAAGAAAACAAACAAAAACATCATATATGAAAAGAGGAATTCAACCTAACCTCAACAATCATAAAATCAACCCAATATCAATAACACAAAACAATAGCAAAATTATTTTATCAACCCAATAAAGGAAATAAGTGGAAAAGAAAAAAAAAATAAAAAAATAAATAGTACACCGGAAGAGTGCGAAGGTTGAGAGTCTACTCGTTGAGACTAGAGAAAAACAGAAACGCCAAGGGGGAGAAAATATTTATTAATTAAAGATAAGAAAATATGGATTATTTAAAAAATTTGATTACCATATCATATCTGATTGCTGCATCAAACAAATGATTAGGGAATAGGGAATAGGATACGTTTAAATAATGATATGATTTTTTATGTCTTAAAATATCAACAAATTAGTTATTTTTTACATAAATTTATTATTTTCTTGAAACAAAACCCATAAAATTAATTATCATCTTCAACAAAATCTAAATTTTCATCTAATTCATAACTCAAATATTCAAATAAATTCATATTTACTCTCCATCAAAAACAACAATATCAAATAAAGAACTCACATTTGATGTTAATAAATGATAGAAAGAAGATGAAGATATTCTCTTGGTAATTTTAAAATTAAATCTTAAAGCGTGAGTTCTTTATTTAATAAATTTGATGATGTTGTTGTTCGAGATAGAAACCTGAATTTATTTAAATATTTGAGTTATGGATTTAATGAATATATGAATTTTCTTTAAAATGATAATTAATTTTTCTATATTTTATTTGAAAATAATGATGAATTTTCTAGATTTCTTTAAAAATGATACTATTGTTGACATTTTAAGACAATCAAATCATTACTTAAAATTAATTAAAGAATCAAATAAAAAAAAATTAAATTGGTACGGCACACGGTACTTTTCTTTTTTATAATAAATAAACTTCACCCACCACACAATAAATAAGGTAATTGTTAAAAAATTTAGTCAAATAAAGAAGTTGTTAAAAATAAAATTCAACCTATCCTAAATTGAAAAATAAGTAAATCATACCTACATCATTCCTCTCATAAGATTGTATTTAGAAAGTAAGCTAAATTGTATATGTGGTCCCTTAACTTAATTTCAGTAAATGTTTTAGTCCTTTATCTTTTTTCTTTTTTTCGATTTGGTCCTTTATTTTAATTTTAAGTGACAATTTGATCTTTTATGTTTTAAAATGTCAACAATGTTATCCTTTTTTATTGCAAAAGTTCATAAAAAATTTCAAACAAAACCCTTAAAATTAATTATCATCCTCAATATAATGCAAATTTCATCAAATTCATAACTTAAATCTTTAAATAAACTCATATTTTTATATCTAACAACATCAAATAAAGAATAAATGACCAAATCGGGTAAAAAAAAAGATAAATGATTAAAACGTTAACTGAAATTAAGTTAAGGGACCACAGATGCAATTTAGCCTAGAAAGTATTATGTACACATCAGTAGTAGTTGTATATGAATTGACTTAAAATATGTTCCCAGAAAAAATGAATGACATTAATAGGTGCGTTAACTGTTAGGTTGATTTAGTTGAGGGAGGGGACCGAACTAAGTTCCCTTTCTTTTCTGTTTTGTAGACAATTAAAGTTTTGTTATTATCACATCCCTCTCTTATTAAATACTCTTAAATATGATTCATAGATTTTCACCTTGGCAAATATTAAATCCTTTTGAAGATAACGAACTGTATAAGAGAGGAGCTGTTGGAAATGATGATGATATTAATGAAGATTGTTGGAAATATTGATGACATTACTCAGAGAGCTAGTGTGTTGTGAATTGAAAAAATAAGGAAGTCCCACATAGGAGAGATATCACAAACTAGTAGTGTTTATAAGGTGGAGGTATGGAACTTGGGGTGTGATCCAAGGGGTACCCCAATTTTGTAAAGGAGGAATAACGCATGCAAATTTGAACACCACAGGCGCGCGCCGTCGCCGCCGTCCATCCGGCCGGCTTGGGCCTTGACCTTGGCTTTGGAGCGCACGTTCGGTGTATCACACCTAATGGATCGCGTCTTTTTCTCTGATCTAGTTGCGGATTTCCTCTATAAAGAGAGCGACCTAGTCCGCGACTCAACCCATTAATATTTTCAATGGCATAAATTGTTTTTTCAAAGATTTTTCGAAATTCAAAAATAACAATTTTAAGATGTTTCATATTGCGATGTCTACCGACGAAATTACTGGGACAAGTTCTTCTGCTTATGACTACAACAAACCGTTTCGGTTTGAAGGATGTCACTTCAAACGATGGTAACAAAAGATGTTATTTTTTCTAACCACGAAAAAGGTTGCCAACGTTCTAAATGATGACATTCCTGTTGTTCCAGAAACAACTGATCAAACAGAAAAGGATAAGATAGCTGTTGAATTAAACCAATGAGAACATAATGATTACTTATGTAAGAATTATATTCTGAATGAACTTGCTGATGATCTGTATGATTAATATAGTTTCGACAGCAATACTGCTAAACAGGTTTGGGATGCTCTAAAGAAGAAATATGATACTGAGGAAGCTGGAGCCAAAAAGTATGTTGTTAGCCGCTACCTCAAATATCAGATGACAGATGACAGATCAGTGGAAGCTAAATCTTAGAAATCTAGAAAATTGCTCACGAAAGCATCTCTGAAGGTATGTCCCTCGATGAACAGTTTCAAATTGATATTATTATTGACAAACTGCCCCTGCTTGGAAAGATTTTAAAAATTATCTCAAGCATAAAACAAAAGAATTTTCTCTAGAAAGTCTAGTAATTCGCCTTAGAATTGAGGAAAAATTCCGTAAGCAAGACCAGAAAGATGAAGTTCTTCTTGTGGTTAAATAACAAGAAAAAGAAATTCATCGAAGCAGTTCTGAAGCCAAACGGCAAACAACTAAAGAATCACAATCGCACTTCAAAAAACAACAACAAGAATGGGAACCCTCCAAAGGTCCCAATTGCAAGGCAGCAACCACCTCCTAGAAATGGCCCTCTCCCTTTTCTCTATTTTCACTGTGGAAAAGAGGGTCATATGGCACGCAAGTGTAGGAACAAGTCAGGCCCTGCTAATCAGGCTAACTTGACAGAAGAGTAATTCATTGCTATGATAATTGAGATCAACCTTGTTGGTGGATCAGATGGATGGTGGATAGACACTGGCGCCTCGCCATTTCTGTTATGATTGTGCTTTGTTTAAAACGTACACTGCTGCTGAAGATAAGAAAGTGTTTTTGGGAGATTCCCACACCATTAATGTTGTTGGTATTGGAGATGTGGAACTAACATTCACCTCTAGAAAGACCTTAACTTTGAATGATGTCATGCACACTCCAGAAATAAGGAAGAATCTGGTTTATGGGTTTATTCTCAATAAGGCAGGGTTTACTCAGTCTATAGGGGCAAATTTGTACACCATTTCTAAAAATTGTATTTTTGTTGGGAAATGGTACGCCACTGATGACATGTTTAAATTGAATGTTGAAATCAATAAAATGTTTCCTTCTACTTACATGTTGTGTGATTTTAATATATGGCATGCTAGACTCTGTCATATGAATAAACATGTGATTTCAAACTTAAGTAACTTAGGCTTAATTCCAAAGTTATCTTTAAAGGATTTTGAAAAATGTGATTTTTGCAGTCAAGTTAAAATAACTAAGAGTTCACATAAATCAATAGTTATAAAATCTGAACCTTTAGACTTAATGAACTTGATGGGACGTTAACTAGAAATGGAAAGTGTTATTTCATCACTTTTGTTGATGATTGTTCTGACTATACTTTTGTATATCTTACGAAAAATAAAAGTGAAGCGCTTGACATGTTTAAGATCTTTGTAACTGAAATTGAAAATCAATTTAGTAAGAAGATTAAGAGGTTTCGTAGTGATAGAGGAACAGAGTATGATTCCAGTTTATTTAATGAGTTTTATAAAACCCAAGGAATTATACATGAAACTACTGCACCATATTCACCTTAAATGAATGGTAAAGCTGAAAGAAAGAATAGAACTCTTACTGAACTAGTTGTTGCTATTATGCTTAACTCTGGTGGTGCATCTCACTCGTGGGGGGAAATTATTTTGACTGTTTGCTAGTTTTGAATAGAGTTCCTAAATCTAAAAATAAAACATCTCCTTATGAGATAATGAAGAAAAGACAACCCAACTTGTCTTATCTTCGAAGTTGGGGTTGTCTGGCTTATGTCAGAATCCCCGATCCCAAGCGAATTAAACTCGTTAGTAGAGCCTATGAATGTGTATTCATTGGGTATGCAATAAACAGTAAAGCGTATAGGTTTTATGACCTAAATGCTATAGTGATCATAGAATCAAATGATGTTGACTTCCATGAAAATAAATTCCCTTTCAGATCGAGAAATAATGAGGGCAACGAACCTAGTCAAGTTCCTGTGACAAGAAGCATTGAAAGCAACAAACAAGACGAAACAGAAACTCAAAGGAGTAAGAGAGTAAGAGTTACTAAAGATTATGGACCCGAATATATGGCCTATAATTTATAAGAGGATCTTGCAAATCTTAAGGAAGCTTTGTCATCATTGGATGCAGATTTATGGCAAAAATCTATAAACGATGAAATGGATTCTCTAGAGTCTAACAAGACCTAGCATTTAGTATACTTGCCTCCTGGTTGCAAACCAATAGGTTGTAAATGAATTTTGAAAAAGAAACTAAAACCCGATGGATATGTTGATAAATACAAGGCACGCCTTGTAGCCAAATGTTTTAGACAAAGAGAAAATATAGATTTCTTCGACACATTTTCACCAGTCACTAGAATAACATCCATTAGGGTGCTCATATCATTTGCGGCTATCGATAACCTGGTGATACACCAGATGGATGTTAAAACAACTTTTTTAAATGGTGACCTGGAAGAAGAAATCTATATGGAACAACCTGAAGGTTTTGTAATACATGGACAAGAAGACAAGGTCTGTAAGTTAGATAAGTCTCTGTATGATCTTAAACAAGCTCCTAAGCAATGGCATGAAAAATTTGATAACTTGATTTTGTCGAATGAGTTTAAAGTGAATGAAAGTGAAAAATGTATTTATTACAAATTTAAAAATGGCATTTGCATTGTCATATGTCTCTATGTAGACGACTTACTCATATTTGGTTCAAACATTCATGCGGTAAATAATGTGAAATCACTGTTGAGTAACAACTTTGATATGAAAAACCTTAGAGAAGCGAGTGTAATCCTAGGAGTCAAGATTACTAGGTCAGAAAAGGGAATTTCTTTGGATCGATTTCACTATGTTGAAAAGATCCTAAAGAAATATAATTACTTTGACTGTAAACCTGCTTGCACACCATATGATCCAAGTGTGAAACTTTTCAAGAACACTGGTGAAGGTGTTAGACAAACTGAATATGCAAGCATCATTGGCAGCCTCAAGTATGCCATTGATTGTACTAGACCCGACATTGCCTATGTCGTGGGATTGTTGTGCAGGTTTACTAGTAGACCTAGTATGGAGCATTGGCACGCTATTGAAAGAGTCATGAGATACCTTAAAAGGACCATGAGTCTCGGATTACATTATCAAAGATTTCCTGCTGTCCTTGAAGAATACAGTGATGATGATTGGAACACTTTATCAGATGACTCCAAAGCAACCACTGGCTATATTTTCAGTATAGCCGACGGTGCTGTATCTTGGAAATCGAAGAAACAGACGATACTGGCTTAGTCCACTATGGAGTCTGAAATGACAGCACTAGCTACTGCTAGTGAAGAAGCAAGTTGGTTGAGATGCTTGCTAGTTGAGATCCCTTTACAGGAAAAACTTTTGCCAGCTGTGTTGATCCACTGCGATAATACCGCAACTATTGCAAAGATTGAGAACCATTATTACAATGGTAAGAGACGACAAATACGTCGTAAGCACAACACAGTTAGAGAATTACTTTCTAAAGGAGCTGTTATAGTGGATTATGTACGCACCGATGAAAATTTAGCAGATCGTTTGACGAAAGGATTAGCTAGAGAGAAAGTCCTAAATACATCCAAAAGGATGAGACTAATGCCTATAGATCAATGAGTCACTTTTGATGGTAACCCGACCTAAAAGACTGGAGATCCCAAGAATTAGGTTCAATGGGTAATAACAAGTCATAGTGATATGAGATGAACATGCTATATTATATATGAGAGAAGCATGATTCCTGAAGTATTAAAAGGATGAGATAATAGAAACTCTTAATGAGATCTATACTCTATGTGGAGTGGAGTACCTAGTTACATGAGTGCTCTTGATAGACTCACCTATGTGAATGTGGAAGTGGGGGCTGCTTCCTATGGAATTTCGAGGCAGAATTCCTAGAGTGTTCACTATATTGGGATACACGTGCATGGCTTTAAATGCACGGGCTTTTAAGAATACATCCAATGAAAAGTTTATGTGTGGGTTTGATGTCAGAGATAGAGTTCAAGACTACGAGTCACTCTTGTTGAATCTGAATCTTACTTGCTATGCAAAGGGTCAAGTCAAGAGACACCTTAGTTTATGCATAATCTTATAGAAGCGTTTGACGCTATTTCAAAAACCTTCTTTTTTAAATTCACGTGGGGGATTGTTGGAAATGTTGATGATATTAATGGAAGGTTGTTGGAAATAATGATGATATTAATGAGAGAGCTAGTGTGTTGTGAATTGAAAAAATAAGGAAGTCCCACATAGGAGGGATATCACACACTAGTAGTGTTTATAAGGTGGAGGTATGGACCTTGGGTGTACCCCAAGGGGTACCCCAATTTTGTAAAGGAGGAAGAACGCATGCAAAGTTGCCCACCACATGCGCGCGCGCGCCACCGCCGTCCGGCCGGCCGGCTTGGCTCGGCTCGACCAGGCTTGGGCCTTGGCCTTGGCTTTGGAGCGCACATTTGGTGTATCAAACCTAATGGATCGCACCTTTTTCTCTGATCCTGTTGCAGATTTCCTCTATAAATAGAAGGTTGTCCTCAGTTGGAAAATCACACCAAAAGTTCTCCGTATATGAGGCTTTTCTCTCTTCTCCCCCTTTCTTAAAAAATCTGATGCCTCTAAAAATTGAGGCCTTGGGCTGTTGTCTGTCTCAATCGACCTGAGGACCACCTCTATCATCAATGAGACACAAGTTAATAGAAGACAATTGTAACGACTAGTATTAGTTTGATATTTTGATTTCTTACTCCGTCTCACAATAATTATCAGATCATTTGTCATTTTTCTTTAGAGAAAATGGAAGATACGTTATCAATGTAAATTAGTTTTACTCCGACGTCCAAAAGAAATCAACTGTTAGGTGGTTTATATTTACACTTGGCTTACAAATTGGTGTTGCATGAGTTTTATTGGATGTAGGTGTAAAATAGTTTTACATTTATAGTGTATCACCATTAAACTTTTTTCTCAGACTTAACTTAGTTGTTATTTTATAATATCAATACAATATTAATTATTTTTTTAACTTATATATTTTTATTATTGTATCACAACTCATCAAACTTCTCCATTAACTTTAATTGATAAAAGTATTTGTGTAAATAAAATTTATTTTATCATTTAAATTAATACTTCTAATATTTTTTTTTAAAACCATATATAATTTAAATAAGACTTTTAAAATTAAACGAATGAATGAAGTATTAATTTAATACATAGTGACAAAAAAAATTGATTTACACGTACAAGTGATGCATAATGCCTACACATATTTCTAGACTATTAATCACACTGTCTAACAAAATTAGTTCATTTCATAAAAAAAAAAATTAAAAATAAAAAAAGAAAGTTAACTAATTTAGAATTATTGCAAACACCTTTATCTTAATACCCCTAAATTTAGCATTTATATGCCCATAAGGTCTCAGTTTGTTGTACATATATAAAACACCCACCTAAAATTAACCATTGTTATGCGATACGTTTTTTTCTATCCTTAAGTTCAAGCAAGCATGAGTAATGGAACGGTTGCATCTATGTTTTCAATATATTATACTACCTTGTGATATGTGATAGATAAGCAACAATTGTTTAATCTAGTTGGATTGGGCCCCAACTCTGAAGTGGACATTTTAATTAAATAAAACAAAGATCTGAATGTGTACAATTCTACTCTTAGCATTCTCATCACAATTCATAACGTTACCAATTAATTTTTTTTCCAACATAGGAACATCTATAAGCTCAATTTTCTCAACAAACTTCCATTTCCACTAGCTTCCCTCACTATACCCATATCCACTCCCCTTTTCTTTCTGATTTAGATAAAACATAATTAAAATCTCCCTCAAGCTCCATTCTCCTTCTTAAGAGTTGATCTTTAATTCCCTTAAACCTTTCCAAAGTTCGTTTCTCAAGGTGAAGAAACATTGAAAAGATAAAATGACTCTCTTTCTTTCTCTTACACTAAGACCCAAAAAACCATCTCCTACAAATTATATTTGATTTTAAAGTTTTGTTTTCGAGTTTGGACGGAAAGAGTTTGAAGGATTTGTTTTTATTTATAATACAAAATTTTTAACACATATTTATAAAAGTTTATTCTTCTCGATTTTGACACATATTTATGAAAGTTTTAACACATACGATGAACTAAAATATAAAGGTTCAAGAATGATATTAAAAGAGGATCCTTAGGATTGAACCTTTACCACCACAATGTTGGAACAATGTATAGTGCGCAGCGGGAAAGAAAGAAGAAGAAAGAAAAACGAATTGCAGAGGAAGAAATTAATTCTGGATCAATCCAGGATTGATCTGGTATTATTCCAGGATCGATCTTGGAATGATCCTCACTGAAAAATTCTGTTATTCAAAATCTGTCAAATTACACACTTCACATACAAGCTGTTAGTTATTTATAGACCTGTTATCTTATGATGCAAGACACCTAACTAACTAACTAACTATCTAACTAACTATATCAACACTTTTAAATGGCAATTATGAATTACATTTCAACACTTCCCCTTAATTCATAATTGTTGAACACTTATAACACCAAGCTTCTTTCTCAAAAATTCAAATCTGTCCAGCTTCAAAGCCTTTATAAAACCATCAGCTAGCTGCACTTCAGTTGGACAATATTGCACTTCAATCATTCCATTATTCACTTGCTCTCTAATGAAATGAAACCTTGTATCAATGTGTTTACTTCTGCCATGTAATATTGGGTTTTTAGCAAGGCTGATTGCTGACTTGTTATCAATTCTGAGTTTAAGAGGCTTCATCACTTCACACCTTAGTTCCTTCATCACTGAATCCAGCCATATTGCTTGACAAGTTGCAAATGTACCTGCTATATATTCTGCCTCGCAAGATGAAAGTGCAGTCACTGGTTGCTTCTTTGTACACCAAGATATGGTTGCCTCATTGAACTTGAAAACATACCCAGATGTACTCTTTCTATCTATGATGTCTCCACACCAATCACTATCCGAATATCCAATGAATTCACTGTCTTCACCATGGCTGCCATTGGGAAATAGCAGACCAAATTCCTTTGTGCCTTTAATATACCTGAGTATTCTTTTGGCAGCTATCAAATGAGTCTTCCTTGGATCATTCATGAATTTGCTAATGACACTAACTGAGTAGCATATGTCAGGCCTGCTGTTGCACAAATATCGCAGCGATCCAACCATCTGTCTGAATGTTGTTGGATCAACCCTTTCTTCCTCACTGCACTCATCAATCTTTGAGCTTGTCTCTGATGGATTTGAAACTGAATTGCAGCTATTCATCTCATATTTTTCCAGCATTTCACCTATATACTTCTGCTGATGCATGACTGTTCCAGATTTCAATTTCAGAAATTCCATTCCTAGGAAGAATGAGAGTTCACCTAGATCAGTCATTTCGAATTCAGATTTCAGCTTGTGTTTCACCCTTTCAATCTCTGCTGCCTTGCTCCCAGTAATGAGTAAATCATCCACATACAAACAGATTATAATTGTTTCTTCTGTACTAGAATTCTGCACATACACACCAAACTCCACTGCACACTTTGTGAAGCCTATCTGAATTAGAAACTGATCAATCCTCTTATTCCAGGCTCTAGGGGCCTACTTCAAACCATACAAAGCTTTATGGAGTTTATACACCATGTTTTCCTTGCCTTGTATTTCAAATCCAGGAGGTTGTGATACAAACACAATCTCTTCAAGTGGACCGTTTAGAAATGCTGATTTTACATCCAAATGATAGAGTGACCACCTTCTCTTGCAAGCTAGAGCCACCACTAATCTTATGGTCTCAAGCCTTGCAACTGGAGCAAACACTTCATTGTAATCAATACCATGTTTCTGTAAAAATCCTCTAGCTACCAGCCTGGCCTTATGTTTTGAAATTTTCCCGTCAGGATTGATCTTCAGTTTGAAGACCCACTTCACATCAATCTTCCTTTTCTTGTCTGGCAGATTAACTAGTTCCCATGTTTGATTCTTCTCAATTGATTGGAGTTCTTCCATCATAGCTTTCCTCCATACATCTATCTTCAATGCTTCTTCATAATTGAGAGGTTCAGAATCTGCCAACAATGCAAAATGAATGATATCACATTCATCATTTACTGCATTATCAGAAATTAATTCGCAATCATTCAGCCTGCTTGGAATCTGTCTGATTCTTTGAGGTCTTACTGCTGCTGCCACTTCTTCTGGTTCACCTTCATCATTATTGATCACTTCTTCATCCTCTGATTCATCACTAGAATCAGGATAAATGCAGCCTTGTTGATTCTCCTCGCTGTACACTGGTTCCTCTTCCCATTTCCACTTCTCAGCCTCATTTACAATAACATCCCTACTGATGTGCACCTTTTGAGTTACAGGATTATAAAGCTTATAGGCACCTGTGGGATGATAACCTATAAGTATCATAATCTCACTCTTATCTTCAAGTTTGCTCCTCCTAACATCTGGTACATGCTTATAGCACAATGAGCCAAAAACCTTGAAATGCTTCACACTAGGCTTTCTGCCACACCAAGCTTCCTCTGGAACCTTCTGATTCAGCTTCTTTGTAGGACATTTGTTTAAGATATAAGCAGCTGCAGTAACTGCTTCACCCCAGAAATTGTGTGGTAGGTTTTTCTGCTTGATCATGCTTCTTGCCATATTCAATAGGGTTCTGTTTCTTCTCTCAGCAAGTCCATTGTGCTGAGGTGTATATGGAGCTGTTACTTCATGCACAATGCCTTGATTAACACAGAAATCTTCAAATTCTTTTGAGGTATATTCTCCTCCACCATCATTTCTCAAGATCTTAATTGATTGGTCACTTTCTTTTTCAATTAAGCTCTTGAATTTCCTGAATACCTCTAATGCTTCACTCTTAAGCTTGATTGTATACAGCCACATCATTCTTGTAAATTCATCAACAAAAGTGATGAAGTATTTGCTTCCCCCTAATGAAGATACTTCAAAAGGGCCACATATATCAGAGTGGACCACTTGCAGTGCTGCAGTAGCTCTTTTAGGTGCTTCAGATACAAATGGGAACCTGCTTTGCTTACTCTTCACACATACTTCACAAATGATTTTTCTAACATTCAGCTTTGGCAGCCCATACACCAGTTCTTTAGAATTCAAATCACCAAGACTTCTAAAGTTTAGATGACCATACCTCTTGTGCCATAAGCCTTCAATATCTTCACTAACTGCTGCAGACAAACACATCATTTTCTCACTTGAAATGTTGCATCTGTAGGTTCTGTTTTGTGACATGTTTGATTTGAGCACCAACTGCTTCTTTGCATCAAACAGCTTCAAAGAATCACCATCCATGGTCACTGAGAATCCCTTCTCCACCAATTGACCAATGCTTATGAGATTGCACTTCATCTCAGGAACATACATCACATCTGAAATAATGATTCTTCTGCCATCATTGCTTTTTATCACTATATTTCCACTCCCTTCAGCCATCAGATTTCTGCTATCAGCCAGTTTTATGCTTGTTTTCTTGCTAGCATCAAAGCTTGTCAACCATTCTCTATATGATGTCATGTGGTTTGAGCATCCAGAGTCAAGAAACCACTCTTCATTCTTGATCTTCTCATCATTGGTAGTAGCCATCATCAACACTATATTGGAATCATCTCCATGTGCCAGATTCGCTTCTTTATCATCCTTTTGATCTTTCTTGAACCAACATTCATCTGCAAAGTGCCCATACTTCTCACAGTTGAAGCATTGTACCTTACTTTTGTCAAAATCCTTCTTCTTGTTTTGATTTTTGCCAAAACCCCCTTTCTTTGAAGATTCAGCTTTGTCTTCACTCTTGTTCTTACCATTGTTGGACCAATTTGCTCTTCTCTTTCCCTTTTTCTTGAAGTCTTTCTGGTTTCCCTCCTTCTTGGTAGTCTGAACTTGAAATGCTTGTTGAACTGATCTTTCAGAATTTCTATCAAATACCAAGAGTTCATGTGCCTCCAATGAATTTTGCAGCTCTTCAATTTTCATAGTCTTCACATCCTTTGCTTCTTGAATAGCTACTACTATGAAATCGAATTTTGGACTCAAGGATCTCATCACCTTTTCTACCACCATCTGATCTGTAATGTTCTCCCCACAAGTTCTCATTTGATTGACTATGGCTGTTAATTTTGAGAAGTAATCACTTACTTTCTGATCTGCCTCCATCTGCATCATCTCATACTTTCTTCTATAGGATTGTAGCTTCACTTGCTTCACCTTTTCTCCACCAGTGTGATAGTTTTCTAAAATATCCCAGGCTTCTTTGGATCTTGTGGCCTTCGAAATCTTCTCAAAATGTTGGTTGTCAACATTCTGCTGAATGTAGAACAAGGCTTTGCAGTCCTTCTTCTTGGCTTCCTTGAATGCATTCCTCTGTGCATCAGTTGGATTCTCTACCAAATCCTCATAGCCATCCTGCACAATTTCACTTACTTCTTGTGCTCCAAATAAAGATTTCATCAATGCACTCCATCGATCCCAGTTCTTGCCATCAAGAACAAGAATATGTGATCCAAAACCGTTGCTATTCATTATGCCTGTCAAGAATCTATCACTCTGTGTTTCCCTTGATTGTTCCCCTCACTTTTCACTCGTGTTTCCCTTGATTTTAACCTAGCTCTAGATGCCAATTGTTGGAACAATGTATAGTGCGCAGCGGGAAAGAAAGAAGAAGAAAGAAAAACGAATTGCAGAGGAAGAAATTAATTCTGGATCAATCCAGGATTGATCTGGTATTATTCCAGGATCGATCTTGGAATGATCCTCACTGAAAAATTCTGTTATTCAAAATCTGTCAAATTACACACTTCACATACAAGCTGTTAGTTATTTATAGACCTGTTATCTCATGATGCAAGGCACCTAACTAACTAACTAACTATCTAACTAACTATATCAACACTTTTAAATGGCAATTATGAATTACATTTCAACACACAAGTATGCACAATTTTTACTTTGAGAAGATGAACAAAGATCAAAGCTTTGTTTTTTTTTTAAATCAATAACACACGAACATATCAAAAAGGAAGAAATATAATTGAAAAGTTGGGCACACAATTGATAAAAGAAAAACAAAATAAAACAAACAAAAGAATGGCAAGAAGAGAGAAATGAAAGAAGGAAGCTAGCTCTTGATGATGAGAATTAAGATGGTTCACATGAAAACCTAATAGAACCAATCTCCCAAGGAGTACAATAAAATTCAAATTGATCAAAAGGTCTCAAACAAAGGAGAAGTCAAGGCTATATATCACCTAGAGTTGCACAAAATAACTGGTTTTCCAATCTAAATCACATCTATATGCATAATCGATTTTAAAAAATCAGATATTTAAACTATAATTTTTAACCAACCCATATTTCTATTTGTTTAATCGGTTGTTAATTTGGATGTCCATGGATATGATTATATATTTATAATTTTTTTTTTACTTTTTTCAAAAAAAAATATTTGTATTTTTTAGGTCAAAATTTCCAGATAAAGAAATAGAATTTTTTTCCGAAATGATTTTTGATAGAAATGAATTTCGATTTTGTTTTAGAAATTTTTTTGAAATTTTTTACTAAACAAATTTTGTATAAAAAAAATTCAAGACTTTTTGTAAAACTTTTTAAGAAAAAATCTTGAAAAAAGTATTAGTCGTAAAACTAGTGACGGATATACCGATATAACTGATTTTATAATTAATTTTGTATAGTTAAATTCAATTATATAGATTGATTATAAAAAATTGATTATAATAAATGATTTTTATATAGATGTGGATGTAATGTCCATGAACAACTCTAATATCCTCGTAGTGATCATAAATTCTCCCTCAAAATCAATTATAAGTTGGATGGCCAACCTTAGCTATCCCAAGAAGCAAAGTGGCACCCAAGTGACTGTGTACAACCCAATCATGGGCATTGACCCATTGCACAATCTGCACTCCCTTCTAGTGTTATTTGTACCTACTAGTCCAAATAAATTGACTCTCGTAACAATTAACCCAATTCAAAGTTAAAAAGAAATCTTAAGCAAATTAAAAGATTAAAATTGTCCTTAAGTTCTAACTCAATTTGCAAATACCGATATTGTTATGTTGAACGTCTTGTCTTGATTCAAATCCAAAACTTTACAGATGTGTGAGTTAATTATAGGAGAATTTACAATCTCTTCTAACATAAAAAATAAAATTAAAAGACTAAAATCAAATAGTTCATATCATTGGAATGGACTCTTCAACAATTTGAATGATTTAGATCTATTTGAAGATTGGTTCTTTATGGTTGGACTTGAGTGAAATAATTTCTTTGTCCAATGCTTGCTTTCATTTCTGTATATGGACCTTGTTATTGGACCATCTAAACCAGGTAAGATATCGTTGGATGAAAGACCCATGTGGTCTCCATCATGAATATACGTAAAAATCACAAAATTAGCTTTTAATAAGATACCAAGATAGTAATTTTGAATTCAAGTAAACTCTAAGAATATTGGATTCACTTTATTCTACAATGGATAGTCATTTTGAAGGTGTTAGAAAATATAAGAAAAAAAAGGTTAGAATTGTATTTTGTCATTTTTAAAAAATACTTTAATTGTTTGATCAAAATACGTTTTTTTTATCAAATCATTCACCTTATGACTATAAAACAGATTTAGTAACACACAGTTGAATCATAAAGAATTTAAATTAGAGTAACAAAGAGAGAGAAATGACACAAGGATTTTTATACTAGTTCACAACAAATTGTTGCTACATCTACTCCTCCCATTATAGAGATTTTGCCTTAGTATAGTTGATGACTTAATCCACTATTTTAAACAATATGATACAAGTATTATTTACTATGCATCTTCACGCTTTGAGTATTCTTCTTTAGCCTTTCCAGGTTGTGACCATTAGAACCCTTCTCAACTCTGACAGCCTGCCGTTGAGGTTCATAAGTATTTTGTATCTCTTCAGGTACCTCTTATGGACGAAAGAGTTGTTACCACTATCAGGCTATTTTAAATCTTCCAGTTTGTGTTTAAATTGACACAAACTGTTTATAGGATTCTAACTCTCATTGAGAGAGTATTACATTTGAAATCCTATATAAATTCAAGTGTATGAAAACAATTTAACTAATTTACATCAATTCTAATAACTCTCTACTGAGATGATTTTTCATTCATTATTTTCTTTTGATGTGTTCTAGGCTTTTATTGAAATTCTTCTTAACACATTGTCTTTTTCATTTTTCTCTCGGTTTTTGATTGATTTATCGATTTCTACTTAAATACTAAGAAAAGTATCCATTGAAAGTGTTATCGTTGGATATCTTGAATCAACATTTAGATCAAATAAGTCTTTAAGACATATCCATATATATCTTCATAATTGTATTAACGGATTCATCAGACTCGCGTTGAGAGCTCGTTTATCAGAGTCAAACACAACTTCAACAAATTCTTTAGAGCCACTGTGAACTTGTTTAGTAGATTCTTTTTTCTTTGTTCATCAGATAATCTAACTTGTACCAGAACATAGACTTTATCAGATACCTCACTTAGAGTTTTCGTCTTTTGATCTTTGAGTCAGAGAATCAAGATGGGTTCTTGTTTAGAGGCAAATAATCATTGTAGCGTTCTTTTCCTTTATCTTTAGAAGGACAATTACTAACTTGTATTTCCTTTGTCTTCAATGTTTTGACTCGGACTAGAGATGATCATATGTTGGTTGCAATGCTCCTTTTTGTTATATTATGACTCGTTCTACTAGTGAACATAATTATTTTTTTATTAGATCATAGTATTTTTTGTGTTAGAAACACTTACATTTTATCTCTAACTTTTTCATAATTTATGCTACCTTAAAATAGACAGTCATTAATATACTTCTTCGTCTCCTAACTTAATATGCACACTAAAAAATATAGCTAGGAGATAACTCCTCTTTATTTGTTTGTTTTGTTATCATCAAAATGTCAACCAGAGTAATGTAGCTAAAACCATTTATGCATTAACACTTTTCATAAATAAATAAATAAGGCTGGACATAAGTGAGGGGTTTGTCCAGTACCACCCGACCCGCAGCGGGTGAGTTGAATTGAGTGGATTGGACCAGGTCCAATGGGTCAAACAGAAAGTATTGGAGGGTTCAAATGGGTAGGCTTGGGCGGGTTCAGGTCATGGATTTGGGACCGTCGGTGACCGACCCACCTGAATACAATTTATAATATTCATTATTATTATTAGTAATTATAATTTTAAGTGTTGGACTGGATTCTTACTAAGCCCAATTTGATCCAACCCAAAAAAACAACCCAACCCTAATTTCAATACTCATATTCACACACAACCCCCATAACCCTAATTTCAATACTCATATCCTCTCGAACCCTAATTCTCTCATAAGTCATCCTCTCGAACCCTAATTTCATTCTCTCATCAGTCATCCTCTCGAACTCAACACTCACAAATCACACCAACGAACCCGAATTCTGTCAAGTCTCAACGATGGTCAGCGGCGACCAACGTCCACTCAAGGTTATCACTTAATATCTTTTATTTTTCAACTCTCTAATTTCTCGTTCTAAACTTTTTAATCTAGTGTTTAAAACCTGCATTTATTCGTCTCTATTGTTTTAAATTTGTTAATCTTGTTCTAATCTATATCGCCCTCATACTTATTTTTGTATTAGAGTTTTTATTTCTTTTTATCATGATTAGGGTTTTGATTTAGCTATTGTTTCTACTTCTGATTTTTCTAGAGTTTGATTTTTATTTTTGCATGTTGTTTTTTGTATTAGGATTTTGATTTAACTTTTTTTTTGCATGATTAGGATTGTGTATTCATCTTTTATTTTATTTTTTTTATTTTTTATTTTATTTTTTTTTATCTTTGTTATAAATCTTCTGATTCAGTTTGAAGGTTTATAATTGTTTTTAAAAAATTTATATTTATTTACTTTTTTTATCTTCTGATTTAGTTTGATGATTAAGATTATTCTAATCTTTTCAGTCTCGTGTTTAAAAACAGCTTTTTTCCGTCTTTGTTATTTTAAATCTGTTAATATTTTTGTAATCTATCTCGCACCCGTTCTTATTTTTGTATTAGGGTTTTTTATTTCTTTTTATCATTAGGATTTTGATTTCTGTTGTTCCTGCTTCTGAGTTTTCTAGAGTTTGATTTTATTTGCATGTTATTTTATGCATTCGGAATTTGATTTAGCTTTTTTTTTGTTGCATGATTAGGGTTGTGTTTTCATCTCGTTTTTTCATCTTTTTTTATAAAATTCTGATTCAGTTTGATGGTTTATGATCGTTGTTAAAAAAGTTTATATTTATTTACTTTTTTTATCAATTAATTTATTTTTATGATTAGAATTGTTCTAAACTTTTCAATCTCGTGTTTAAAAACAACATTTTTTTGTTTCTATTATTATAAATCTGTTAATCTTGTTCTAATCTATTTCGCACTCGTTCTTATTTTTGTATTAGGGTTTTTATTTCTTTTTTATCATGATTAGGATTTTGATTTAGCTATTGTTTCTGCTTCTTGGTTTTGTAAAGTTTGATTTTTTTTGCATGTTGTTTTATGTATTA
>JBBPBP010000003.1:7058546-7082724 GCA_037974735.1 Cicer chorassanicum
TTTTTGTAAATATATTCTTGCGTAATATATCATTTTTATGTTTCTATTTCATGTTTATAAATCTTTCAAATGTATGATATTTTTTTATGCTTATAAATGAATGCTATCTTTTTAACTTGTATTTTTCTTTTTAATATGTGTTTAAAGTTTCTAGATTTTAATTTGAAGTGTATGCTTTCATATTAACTTGTGTTTAATGTTGAAAGTATGCTTCTTTTTTTTCTAAATGTAACTAAGGCTTTTTTTTTGTGTTGCTAAATGTACCTAGTGTTTCAGTTTGTAATGCTTTAGTTTTTCTTAATGCTTGCTTCTATTTATTTGTAATGCTTCAGTTTTTCTAATGCATGTATAATTTTTTTCTTATACATCCTTTTAAATTTATTTGGATTCTTTATTTATAACTTGTAATGTATGTTAATTTTCTTTCTTATACATACTTTTAAAATTTTAAATGTATTATATGCATGCTTAAGTTTTTCTTGCTGCATGTTTCTCCAATATATGCTCCTGTTTATGATATGCTTTTTCTTTTTCTTAATGATCATTTTTGTCAATATTATTCTACTATTGTTTAATGAGTACAGTGTGCTAGTTACACATTAGACACTGTATTATAGTTACCCTCAATTGGTTGAATAAGTCTAGTGTGTGTGAAGCACACTAGACTGTTGAATAATACCCACTTACATAAGAATTCAACTCCCTTAAAGGTTAAATTAAAGTCCCTTAAATATTTGTAACTCCCCTTAAAGGTTCAATTACAACCACTTAAATAATAGATTAATACAATCCGTGAATGTTAAATTTTATCCACTTAAAATTTTAATACATTCCCTTAAAATTTTATTACAACCCTTTAAAAGTCAATAAACTTAAAAAAAATAATTCAATGTGGTTGATGTTTGCAGCAGCCACAACTAAAGGTGCTGGACCTGAATTGACTAACAATCAAGCTGAAAAGAAGAGAAAAGCTAATGCAAGTGGTCCTAGGCAGTCCGCTAAATGTTGGGAACACTTTAACAAAATTCCTTCTAGTGAAGTTGAGGTACAATCTGTCGCATGTAAATATTGCCACAAATAATACTTGTGTGACTCTCGAAATCACGACACCTCCAACCTCAACTACCACCTTACCAAATGTGCCAAAAAACCTGTTGTTGTATCTGATGACCCCACCTAAACTGTTCTCAACATATATTTAACTACTTGACCCTAACGGTACACGTTGTTGATAATGATTGGAATTATTAGAAAAAGATAATTAGTTTCACAGTAATCCCAAATCATATGGGTGACACAGTTGGTAAAAATATTGAAGAGGTTTTAAAGGATTGAGAAATTTGAAATGTGTCAACTATAACCGTTGATAATGCATATTCCAATGCTGTAGCTGTTGCTTTTTTGAAAGAAAAAAAATGGATGGTTTGATGTGGGATAGGGAGCACTTCCACATGAGGTGTATTGCCCATATTTTGAATTAAGTTGTAACTGATGGCTTGAAAGAATTTTTTTTTGGCAATCTCTAGCATTAGAAATGTTGTTAGATATGTAAAATCTTCACCTCATATGGCTTTCAATTTTAAGGAATGTGTTCAATTAGCTGAAATATCTTGTAAAAAATTGCTATCTTTTGATGTTTCAACTCCTTGGAACTCAGCCTACTTGATGTTTGAGGATGGGGAGAAGTTTCAAGGAGCTTTTGGGAAGTTTGAGGTTGAGGAGTCAAGTTATAAGGATTTCTTTGGAAAAGCTGGTCCCCCAACTAGTTCTGATTGAGATACAGCAAGAGCGTTTGCAAATTTTTTGAATTTATTTTATTAGGCAACTAGAGTGTTTTCCTCCTCACAACACGAGTATCTGTGAAGCTTTTCACCAATTATCTGCAATCTATTGTGAGCTGCAAAATGCCTCTTTGAATTTGAACACCATTTTTGCAAGTGTGGTTGGGGATATGTTAGCAAAGTATGATAAGTATTGGGGTAGTATTACAAACATTAATAAGCTGTTGTATTTTAGGGTAATTTTTGATCCACGTTATAAGTTGAAATATGTTGAGTGGTGCTTTCAAGACATGTATACAACTAAATCAGAGGTGGCTACTGAATTAATCACATTAATTAAAGAAGTTTTAACTAAAATGTACAATTGGTATAAAAAAGTTCATGAAAAAATAATAATTCACCATAACCATCTCCCATGGTTGTTGACAATGCTTCCCATGATGAAACCTCTGTTGCTACTGCCCATAATTCACATATGGCCAGAGCACAAGCTTTTGAAGACTGTTTGAAAGAGAAAGAGTCCATTGACCTACTAAATGAGCTTGAGGGATATTATTCTAGTAAGTGTGTGAAGATGAGTGAAAAGTTTGATATTCTTGCTTGGTGGAAACATAATGCAACTTAGTACCCAATCTTATCTCTTATAGCCACAGATATTTTGGCCACACCGGTGTCTACAAATGCTTTTGAAAGTGCTTTTAGCACTGGTGAGAGAGTCATTGAGACCTTTAGAAGCTCTCTAAAGCCATAAATGGGTGAATAATTAATTTGCACTCAGAATTAGTTAAAACTTTCACTCACTTATTTCAAAGACTTAAATCTCAGTGAAGATGTTGATATTTCTGAAGAAATTATTAAATATAAATTATCTATGTATCTTTTAACAGTTTGAACTTCCTAATATATTTATATGTTCATAATATAGTCTAATGTTTAATATTTTGTTAATTATTTCAGAGTTTCAAGGAATGTCAGTAAGAAATGCAACTACTGCAGGTGGCTCATCATCACAGCCACCTAGTTGTGGTTGAATAAAATTATTGTATGTCACTTTCCTTTTTATTGTTACTAATTTGAAATGATTTTGTCAATCTTGTGTTAATACTAACTAATTCTGCCAAACTTTTCAGATTTGGACTTTTTTCGAAGCCACACAAACATAACTCAAATACTGACTTAGCTCTGTGACAATATCAACAAAAGTTTTTCGGGAAGGTATAAATTGTTGTTCTATCTGGTAAGTTATTATTGTTATATCTTATTATTGTTTTATCTGCCCGTTTGATTTTATCAATTTAAATCAGATTAGTGTAATTGTGTATGGACCAAAACTACATATAACCAAAACTGTTAAATACCAACAACTGTTAGTAACCAAAATTGTTAGTAACAACAATTACAACTGTTACTCTGTTAACAATCTAAACTGCATGTTATAGATATCTGTTAGCATATATTAGCATTTCTGTCATAAGCAAGAACATAAGTTTAATTTGTTATTCTTATATAATTACCCTTCTATTTTCCAACAGCTAGTGCATGATATTCCAAGATTGATTTTGCTGCAAGTCATACAAGAACAAGCTTTTTATCATGCTATATTTTATCTTAAGTCAATTGTGAACTATTAGAATTTTATTTTTAATAAAATTAATTTATTGAACATGAATATTGGTTCTCTAGGTTGTTGGAATTCTTGTAGATTGCTTGGTGTTAAATCTTTATTTAACATTAGCTAAGTTAGTAGCAACAATTTATATTATTTTGAACAACATATATGGGTATGTCAACTTGATTTCAAAACGGTTGATCTGATCATGTTGATTGCATTATTTTTTATTCAAACTAGGCTGCTATACATGAAACTAAGTTAAAGTGAATTTGACATTATATAGTTTGGAATTTTTTAATGTTGATTGCAAACAAGGTATTGAATTATTTTTCCTATGGCACGCATCAGCAACATATTTTTACAATGGTTACTGAATACTAATTTTTGCTCTAATTTTTTAGGTTGGCAATAGGAACAAATTGGAAACATATATTGTTATTTGTATTGTCATAAAGTCAATTGAAACTATCAATATTTTTCAAGAAGTTTGTATTAATATTAGACTTTATCTATAATTTGAATTTGAAAGTGTGTATTAATATTAGACTTTATCTATAACTTGAATTTGACTGAGTTGTTGTTGAAAAACTAAGCTGTTGTAAGTTGTTGCACTTGACAAACAAAGTATGTGTAAAATTTGTAGTTGTATTGTATGTTATGTGATTGAAGTTTATTTTTTTGCTAATTGTGAATGTAATTTAAAAGGGACAAAGTAATTAACACAATTTTTGACTTTAAATGGCTCAAAATGGTCTTAGAGTTGATAATAAACTACTAGTTTCCTGATAAATCACAAAAAGAAATAGTTAGTTATTTTGATAAACTTGTTATTAGGTCAAAAAATTTGAATGGCTCAAACCATAATTCAACTCCGATTGTAACACCTGTTTAATCCGCGATCCGTTGTACCCGTAACCTGTAAAACCCGTTCTATGTATTAAGCCACATCAGGTCGGTCGATGTTTTTGAGCCTGACCCGCCCTACCTGTTCAGTCCTACATATAACTACATAAATTACACACATAACTACATAATACATAAGTTATAGTTATGAAACTCTTCATTCCTTTTAAAAAATTGAAAGAATCTCAACTCTTGTAACAATATAAAATTTATATATGCAAACCAAAGTTTGAAATCCGTGAGTTGGCGCTCCTTAATCACATAATTAACTTTAATTAAGAGACCAGAAGTAGTGTTGACTTCAAGTAAACTCTAAAAAGATTGAACTCCCTTTGTCCCACAACAGAGATCCATTTGTTAAAAATAATTTCTCATATTATACGATGCTTTTTATATTTTTAATACAATATTAATTATTTATATTTTTAAATTGTATTATCTAATTATTATTATTTACATCACTATTAAATCAATATTTTTTTTTTTTTGTATTTATGATAAAGGAGGTTATATCAATACTTAAAATAAAGTCACTCATCTTCATATCATTTCTATTTATTCTACTTAAGGAGTTAGTGTTTTGTGGGATTCTCTCCTTTTGTTCAAAGAAATAGAAAATTCTATTTCTATAATACCGTATGCATATTAATCCACATTTTAAAAATATATGATACTCTCTATGGTCTTATATATCAGAAGAAGAAACAAAAATCATTAAGACCAAAAAAGTTTGTTTAGATTTAAAAGCTTTTTACTAAAACAACTTTAATATTGAATGCTTATAATATGACCTTTAATTGCATTTCAACTAAAGGTGAAAAGATATAAACACATTTAAATAATAAATACATCTTGACTTTTGTAACTTTTTTTTATATTAGAAACCAAAATTTTCTCTAAAAATGGTAATTTAAATTAAATATTTATTGACATTTACAAATAAAATTATAGTTATAAAACTCTTCATTTCTATAAAAAAAATTAAAAATCTCAACTCTTTTAACAATATAAAATTTATACCCAAAATTAAGTTTGAAGTCCGTGAGTTGGCACTCATTGACTTTTCTACTCATGTTACTTCCTTTGATGGATTAAGTATCAATAACAATAATTTAATATATAAAAATACATAATTAGCTTTAATTAAGAGACCATGATAGTAGTGTTGACTTCAAGTAAACTCTAAAACTATTGGACTCCCTTTATTATACAATAGTGATCCATTTGTTAAAAAATTATCTCAAATTATATTACTCTTTTTTAATTTTTAATGTAATATTAAATATTTATTTTTTTGAATTGTATTATCTAATTAATATTATTTACATCACTAATAAATTAATATATTTCACTCTATATTTATAATAAGAGGAAATATGTTGGTAATAATCTAAAAAAGAAGTTGCATCCTCATCTCGTTTCTATTTTTTATAATTTCTATGGAGATTAACACATATTTTAAAAATATATGATACTCTATATGGTCTTACTTCTATACATATAAAAAGAAAAAACAAATGCATCTTTGATATTAAATACTTTCACATATACTCTACTACAAACATTAATGGCTTTTTTAGTAAAAGTAAAAAATATAAAAGACAATTAAGTAATAAATGCATCTTGAAATTTATGACTTTTTCTTATATTAAAAACTAAAATTTTCTTCAAAAGTACAATTAATAATAAATACATCTTGAAACTTATGACTTTTTCTTATATTAAAAACCAAAATTTTCTTATATAAGAGACTCAAAGTCATTTAAAGTAAATATTTATTGGCTTTATACACATCAAATTATAGTTATAGAACTCATCATTTCTTTTAAATAATTGAAAAATCTCAACTTTTATGACAATATAAATATCAAACCCAAAAAAAAGTTTGAAGTGGGTGAGTTGGCGCTCCATGACTTTTCTACCCATGTTACTTCCTTTGATGAGTTAATTATTAATAACAATAATTTGATATATAAAAATCACATAATTAGTTTTAATTAAGAGACCATGATAATAGTGTTGACTTTAAGTAAACTCTAAAATTATTGGATTTACTTTAAGAGACCATTTGTTAAAAAAATTGTCTCAAATTATATTACTATTTTTTAATTTTCAATGCAATATTAATTATTTGTTTTTTAAGTTATACTATCTAATTAATATAATTTACATTATTCTCAAATCAATATCTTCTGCTATGATAAAAGAGGATATATCAATACTCTAAAAAAAGTTGTCATCTTGTATCGTTTCTATTTATTCTACATAAGGGATTAGTGTTTTGTTGATTCTCTTCATTTCTTAAAAGGAAATGGGGAATTCTATTTTTAAAATTTCATATGTATATTAACAAGAATTTTTTTTTTGTCTTAGAAGATATAGTAAATTATACCATAATTAACTCACACAAATGCGAAGTTCTGATCAAACTTAACTATCAAATTTACAAGTTGAGCTAGTACTTAAAAACATATTAACATATATTTTAAAAATATATGATACTGTCCTATACATAATGTCCTATACATAAGAAAAAAATTATCAAGACAAACAAAATTCATTTAATGTGTTAGTTTTTAATCTTTTACTAAAACAATTTTGACATTAAATGCTTTCACACACCCTAATATGAAGCATTAATTGTATTTCTAATAAAAGTAAAAGAATATAAAATACATTGAAATAATAAATATATTTTGAAAATTGTAAAAAAAAATTATATTAAGAAAAAAATTAATTTCTTATATAAAAGACTAGAGATAATTTAAATTAAATATTTATTGACTTTATACACATAAAATTGTTGTTATAAAACTCTTATTTCTTTTTAAAAATTGAAAATTTTCAACTCTCGTAACAGTATAAAAATTGATACCACTAAGAAAGTTCAATCCGGCAATAAAATAATTAAAGAAACAATAAAATATTCACGTATACTATACAATATGGATACTTTATTATTTCAGAAGTACCTATAGTTTGATAGCTGTCACTCACTTTTCTTATTGTTAACGCTCTATTTTTCTTCATTTATTGGAGGAAGGGGTGGAGCCACGAATGTGTCTACCGTGATCATGTTCCCTTATGTGAGTTTTGTTTTCCCAATACTTGTTGCTTCTATCTACTTTTTGTATATATATATATATATATATATATATATATATATATATATATATATATATATATATATATATAAAACTCTAATATTGTAATTGTTAAAAACGGAGATTTATCGGTCACAAAATGTTAATCACTCCTACGTCTGGAGGACTGGATCCGACTTCAAATTATCACTAATAATGAGATGAATGATTACAATGTTTCTGCACTTGTGTGCTGCACTTTCTCTATATTCTCTCTATCTGTTTTACCAGCCTTGCTTGCTTTGGCTTATATACAAGTTGTTTACAATTTAGGAGTAACAAACTAAAGGAGTTACAACTAACTAACTGAAACTAACTACCCATAACATATTCTATCTCCAAAGGCTTCTTATTTTAGCACCACATATTACAAATCTCCACCTTGGTATCAAATGAGAATCTTTAGCTTGTGATTCTTCAAATCAGATCATTTTAGTCCTTGATCTCAGTTTCTGGACTTGATTTGCAGCATATTCAAACAGTGTTTAAATTTGCTAAATGTGACAGGTTTTGTAAACATGTCAGCTGAGTTGTCACTTGTGTGCACCTTTGCCACATTTATCTCACCCCTTTCAATGACATCTCTAATGAAATGAAGCCTGATGTCTATATGCTTGGTTATTTCATGATACATTTGATTTTTACTTAAATGAATGGCACTTTGGTTGTCACAATTTATGCAAACCGACTCTTGTTTAACACCAAAGTTCAATGATCAATCCTTTTAGCCAAATTCCTTTTTTCACAGCTTCAGCAAGAGCAACATATTCTGCTTCTGTTGTTGATAATGCCATTATGTGTTGAAGATTAGTTTTCCAACTGACTGTGTTGTTGAACACTGTGAACACATATCCTGTAAGAGATCTTCTTCCATCTAAATCTCCAGCAAAATCAGAGTCTACAAATCCTTGAACTGGTTTTGATGATTATGAACTTTTGCTATATTCCAAACCCATGCTTTGAGTTCCCTTTAGGTACCTTAGAATCCATTTGACTGGCATATCCTTGGGTTTTCCATATACCTGCTCGTGACACTTACAACATGAGAAACGTCTGGCCTTGAGCAGACCATAACATACATGATACTCCCTATGGCACTTGCATATGGTATATTCTTCATGTCTTTTACTTCTTGTTTTGTGTTTGGTGACATGGCTGAAGAAAATTTGAAGTGAGTTGCTAGTGGAGAGTTGACTGTCTTTGATTCACTCACATTGAATCTATTTAAGACCTTTCCAATGTAGCTCTCTTGGAAAATTATCAATTTACTTTGCTCTCTAATTCTGATGATTTCCATTCCTAAGATCCTCTTGGCTGGCCCCAAGTCCTTCATCTCAAATTCTTTCTTCAGTTGACCATTTAATTTCTCTATTTCTTTCATACTTTTTGATGTTATTAGCATGTCATCCACATATAGCAGCAAGTAAATGTATGTTGCTAATGTAACTTGTTTATAATACACACAACTATCAAAATTACTTCTAGCATAACTTTGACTAAGCATGAATGAATCAAACCTCAAATACCATTGTCTTGGTGATTGCTTTAGCCCATAGAGTGATCTCTTTAGCAAGCAGACCCAATCCTCATTTCCTTGAGTCCTAAAGCCATCTGGTTGTTGCATTAAATTGTTTCATTCAGGTCACCATGGAGAAATGCTGTTTTGACATACGTCTGTTCTAACTCCATGTCAAAGTGTGCTACCATGGCTAGAATTATTCTTATAAATGCATGCTTGACTACAGGAGAAAAGATTTCATTGTAGTCTACACCTTCCCTTTGTGTGAATCCCATTGCTACTAGCCTTACTTTGAACCTGGGTGGTTCTACTCCTAGAATTCCTCATTCCTCTTGAAAATCCACTTGTTGCCTACAATTCTGGAGTTGTCAGGCTTAGGTACGAGTTCCTAAGTGTTGTTCTTCTCCAGTGAGTTTAGCTTCTCAGTCATGGCTAAAAGTCACTTGTCTTTGTCTTGACACCTGATAGCTTCATAGTAGTTCCTAGGATCTTCATGTATGGTTTCTTCGCAACATGTAGAGCATAACTGGTCAAGTCTGCATAAGCATACATTTGAGAGGGTTTTAATGTCCTTTCTTTATCTCTGATGAGGTTACAGTCATCTAATTCCCGTTCTGGAAACTTGCAATTTTCAGAGTTGGTATCAGTTCTATCTTGTTGAGCCTGCTCTTGTTACAAGAACATTCTCCGTTTTTCTATAACTTTCTCCACCTCAAGATCAAACCTCTGAGTTCTGTCTTGTTGAGCCTGCTGTTGTTCCAAGAACGTTATCCGTTTTTCTCCAGCTTTCTCCACCTCAAGATCAAACCTCTTAGTTCTGTCTTATTGAGTTTGTTGTTGTTTCAAGAACGTTCTCCATTTTTCTTCAGCTTTATCCACCTCAAGCTCAAACTTCTCATCTTCAATTTGATGTGAGCTTTTATTTGCAGCATTGTTTAAAGACTTATATATCTCAGCCTCATGAAACTTAACATCCTTGCCAATGATACATTTCCTACTTTCAGGACACCATATTCTATAACCTTTTACACCACTTGGATATCCAACAAAATACCATTTCTTGGCTCTTGGAACTAATTTCCCTTCACTTACATGATAGTATGCAGCACACCCAAATACCTTTAGATGATTGTAGTTTGTAGCATGCCCAGTCCTCATTTCTTGAGGGGTTTTGAGTTTAATGTCGTAGAAGGACTCAAAATTATCAAATAACAAGCTGTTTGGATAGCTTCTCCCCAAAACTATACAGACATCCCTGCATTTGACAGAATGCATCTCATTCTTTCAAGCAAGGTTCTATTTATCCTTTCAGCTAGTCCATTTTGCTGAGGTGTGCTCCTTACAGTCCTATGTCTGTTCACACCACGAGCTTTGCAAAAACTAGTGAATTCCTCACTACAGATTTCAAGACCATTGTCTGTCCTTAAAGTTTTAATCTTTTTGTCAATCCTATTTTCAACCATAGACTTCCAATCTTTAGAGGTTTTAAATGCTTCATCTTTGCTTTTTAACATGTATATCCATACTTTTCTACTATAGTCATCAAGAAATGTAATGAAATACTTGTTACCTCCATGTGAAGCAATCTTTGCAGGGCCCCATAGATCACTGTGAACATATTCCAAAATTCCTTTTGAGCAATGTTTCCCTGTAGAGAACTTGACCCTGTGCATCTTTCCATACACACGATGCTCACAAAATTCAAGATCACTAATCTTGTCCCCACCTAGCATGCCTTGCCTGTCGAGAACCTGCATTCCTCTTAGGCTTACATGTCATTGTATTTGATGCCACAGACTGGCTTTGCTTGATTCTTGGACTACCACTGCTGCCATTCCTGTCACTCCTTAACTATTAACAAGGTAGATACCATGATCCCTTGTTCCCTTCATGATTACCAACAATCGTTTTATGACTTTTAGAGTGCCTTTCTCTATTTTGTATGAACAGCCAACTTCTTCCAGCATTCCTAGAGAAATTAAGTTCCTCTTCAGCTCTGGAACATGTCTAACCTTTGACAAAATCTTCATGGTTCCATCTTCCAGCTTCAGCTTGATTGAACCAATTCCAACTACCTTGCAGGCTGATTTGTTCTCCATAATCACCTTGCCTCAATCAGTTTCTTTGTAGTCAAGAAACCAATCTCTATTTGAGGTCATGTGAAATGAACACCCTGAGTCAAGCACCCAGTCATCATCCATGATTTCATTTGAATTTGCTATAAGAACTTATATGCTTTCATATCCTTCAGAGGCTATAGATACATTTCCATAATCATCATCCCTATTTGATCCTTTCTTTCCTTTCCAATCTGGGCATTCTTTCTTGAAATGCTTCTCTTTCTTGTATATGAAACACTTCATTTTAGACTTGTCCTTTTCTTTATTCTTGAACTTACTCTTCTGTTTTTGATTGTCCTATTATTTTAGAGTACATATATGTTGAATTCAACTAGAGATTATAATGAGTAGGGTTTTGATAGGGTATCATAGTACATATCTCCATACCCGTAGTCATGTCCTAGTTGCAGAGTCAGAAATTAATATTTAGGGGAATTTTTACCAAAATTATAATATTGATATAAAAGTAAAAGTCATTTTGGTTTCTTAAATGTGTGAAGTGTGACCGTTAAGTCTTAAATGTATTGAAATCTAAGACATCATCAAACCCATTCTTTCGCCAATAATTTTATAGATCAAATTGACTAATAAAAAACATATTTGAGATCTAAACTGTTCGAATACCAACATGATTAACAAAATATATATTTAACTATATTTTTATGTAAAAATTGTTTAATAATTAACTTATCATAGATCCATATAAATTAAATGAACTTATACAACTTGGGGGACCGAGGCACCTGTTTGTCCTCCTCCCTCCACCCTTGTTTGGACCTCTACTAATATGGATATCAATCTTAATCCTCGTACACACACAAACAAAATAAAATTTAGAAAACAATTAGCAAATTTTATGAAATTAATTGTTAACTTTATATCATAGTTTTGAAATATTTTTATGTCACCCAGAAAAATTAAGAGGAATTAGACTAACTTTGATTGTCATTTTATTTGTATATTTTGATTGATAGCCTAAATATTTTAGTCATGGTAAATCTATCTATTTGTTAGACATTTTATTTGTGTGTGTATATATATTATATAAAAGATATGCGGATGTAGAGCGGAGTGAGAAGTAAAACATCCGTGTCCACATTCATATTCACTTATTTTTGCGACCTATACCCATAATACAAATTTTACGTGTACTGCATAAATATGGGTTCAATTGACATCTCTAAATTGATTCAACCTTTACACTTTTTACATCAATGTTAACAAGTATCAACTCTCCAAAACTATATGTTACTTATTAGTTTGAAGAACATCTTGCACATAATATGTTATTGATTTTCATCATCATAGACACAAATATTTATTTATTTATTTATTTTTAATTATATTTACATTTGGTTGTGCACAATGTGATTAAACTTGACTATAATAATGAGCTTAATGCATATGTGAAAGACTTGCCCCTATGGTACTGGTTATCTCAAATACAGAACACAATTATGCAATCACAACCAACATTGGTGATTGTGTACTTTGGTGGTAATGATTCTACTCGTCGACGCGAAAGTGGCCTTGGTCCTCATGTACCATTAGAGGAATACAAAGAAAATATGAGGAAGAGCTATTCATATAAAGGTAAAGTTTTTCATACTAGAGCTACAAATAATATAAATTTTTCAACTACAATAATTTGATAATTTCATTCTGAAACGACACCATTGAGGTGAAGAAATGTCTCATCCTTCAAAAAATTATTGTAAACTCTAGATAAATTCAATATTTATTTCATATTTACTTTCGTCGATGTATAAATTACTGAATTTTTTCCCCCTTTTTAAATGTTGAGTTTGACACAATTCTTAATAATTGATAGAATCTGTCGAAGAATATCCGCATTCTATTTCTCAGTACTCCTCCCGTCAATGAAGAACAAATCGAACACAACAGGTAACGACTACGTTTCATTTGCTATTTTGCTTATTAATTAAATCCTAATGTTAAGAAGGTGGATGAATATATATATATATATATATATTTGATGCATGTATAACTCAAAGACATATTCCACAAGATAAAAAAAAAACTCCAAGACATATATCTAGACTATGATCACATGGTCTAACAAAATTATTTAATTCTTTTGTTTTAATAATGAGTGTCATTTTTATTCATTTTACGTATATTAAAAAATATCAAAAAAAAATATTCATTTTTTTAATAATTTTAATTAAGAGTTTGAAATGGAGTTTGCGATTAGTGATAATTTATTTTACAAAAAGTTCTTATTTATATTTAGGGACATAGGGGTATTATATATATACATACCATGACCTCTAAGTTTGTTTATGCATATATAAAAATATCAACCTAAAATCATCGTTGTTGTTTGGTATGATATTATTCCTTAGCTTTAAGCTCAAGAATTGACATGACAATTTTCCAATTTTTCTGTGATATATATAAATAAATTATTGGAATGAATCCAGTGATGAATTTGGGCAACCATTAAGGACAAACGAAGCATGTCGAATATATTCGGAAGCTTGTTTAGAGATGTGTCGCGAGGACAAGAGATGACTGGAAAGATGTTTGTTTCATGTAAGTATTATGTTTTCACATGCACTCCTCCAAAATGAAATATAATTGAAAATATTATAGATTTAATCTTAAATTAAGAATATACATATTAATTTTTCAATTATTATTTTTGTTTATATTTCATTTCAGAATAGTACGTCACTGAACAAACATTATCCAAAAATGTATTTCAATAATTGAATTGGGTGGTTTGGTTATTTTTTAGTGATGCAGTCCATTTGTCAATTGAGGGCAGCAAAATAGTGGCGGATGAGATATTGAAGGTTCTCAAAGAAGCTGAGTGGAAACCAAGTCTATATTGGAGGGTAATGCCAGTTGAATTTGGAGAAGATTCACCATATGATCCAGTTCTTCCTGATGGAGTGACAACTATTAATGTCTCAAACATACCTTTCCCCCCACATGTAGAGTGGGACAAGGGTGATGTCTCAAATTAATAAAATCCTCACAAAAATCACTTAATAATAAGCTTCAATACAGTGCATGTTTGCGAGTTGGATTTAGAAGGTTTTAGAGGGTTAAATTTATATTTGATATTTTAAAAATATAGAAAGAACAACATGATACATGAGTCTATAATATCGCTCATGTTTTTTAAAATATGGTATGTTTTCTTCAAAAATCCTTCAAAATATCGCCTCTAAAATCCTTCAAAAACCAACTCATAAAGACACCTTAAGAAAATATGGTATGTTTTCATCTTATACATTGAATAATAAATAAGAGAACTTTCACTCTATACTGTAATTGAACTGTTTTATTCGGTGATCATAACTATTTGTGTTTTTTTTTTTTATGTCTTTGGAAAAAATAATATATTGTTATTCTCTACACGAAAAAAATACATTTTACAACGTTTTTCTTAGCAATTTACAGCGCTTTTTCAAAAAAATAAGTGTTGTAGTATCTAGCGTTGTAAAAAGATACAACAACGCTTTTTAAAATAAAAAAGCGCTGTAAAATAGGTGGATATATTTCGCGCTTGTTATACTCGTTTTACAACGTTTTTTTGAAAAAACACTATAAATCCCTGCAACAAACACGTTGTTTGTTCTTATGCACATTTTACAGCGCTTTTTCAAAAAAGCGCTGTAATAGTTGCATTCAACAGATGCATTATTATGCACCTACTACAGCGCTTTTTTGAAAAAGCGTTGTAATAAGTGTTTTCAATAGATGCATTATTATGCACCTATTACAGCGCTTTTTCAAAAAAGCGCCGTAAAAGGTGCATTCAATAGATGCATTATTATGCACCTATTACAACACTTTTTCAAAAAAACGTTGTAGTAGGTGCATTCAATAGATGCATTATTATGTACGTTTTACAGCGCTTTTTCAAAAAAGCGTTGTAATAGGTGCTTTCTAATGCATGTTTTACAGTGTTTTTTCAAAAAAGCGTTGTAATAGGTGCTTTCTTATTTTAGTTTTATTAAAAAACGCTGTAAATGGAATTTTTAAAAAGCGCTTTTTGGTTTTTATGACATTTTTTTATAAAGCGTTGTCTTTTAATTTTTTTTTCCAAAATCATTTTCATCCAGAATCAGTTCACACAATCAGTACACAACAACAGAACTATATAACTTTATAATTTAACTTTATAACTTTACATATTTACACGATCGGTTCACAACAAATTACAGCACAGAACATAATACATATTCATATACATATTCACATATAACTACATATTCACAGCTTTTCAAATGTGCGCTATTCATATAACTACATATTCATATACATATAACTATCAGAACTACAACACAGAACAGAACTACCCCTTGCAGCATATAACTATCCCTTGCAGCATGCCATTTCCCAGCAAATCAAATAATCTTCATTTCAGTTGTAGTGCGGCAGCTGGTTTATTCTGGCAGCTGGTTCAATCTTGCATTGATGCCATCCTTAGACTTTCCTGGTACATTAAGTAACGTACCAATAACACTATCAAATACATTTTTCTCAATATGCATCACATCGAGAAAATGTCTTACATACAATGACTTCCAATATGGCAATTCAAAAAAATTTGACTTTTTCTTCCACCCAGTTTTGACCAGCTGTCCCGCAAAAGGTTTGCCAAATTTATTGGTCAAACCTTGTACTTTTTCAAGTATTTGATATCCAGTCGGTGCTACAGGAGCTCTATCTTCCTCTGGTTTTCCATTGAATGCATTTCTCCACCTACGATACTGATGACTATAAGGTAAAAATCTACGATGTCCAAGAAATACATTCTTCTTACAATGTTTCAACTGCATCCAATTTGTACTCTCTTCACATATAGGACATGCACACTGACCTTTAATGTTATATCCTGATAAATTACCATATGCTGGAAAATCATTAATTGTGTTGAACAACATAAACCTCAAATGGAATCATTCTTTCTTATACCCATCATAAACTTCCACACATGTCTCCCACATAATTTTTAAATCTTCAATTAAAGGAGCCAAGTATACGTCGATATCATTCCCCGGTTGTTTGGGTCTAGAAATTAACAAAGACAACATCATAAACTTACGCTTCATACATAACCAGGGAGGTAGGTTATAAATCAACAAAATCACAAGCCACGTGTTGTGTGAGATGCTTTGAAGACCATGTGGATTCATTTCATCAGTAGAAAGTGCAAGTCATAGATTTCTTGACTCTATTCCGAATTCAGGATACTCGTGATCAATTTTTGCCTATTGTGGAGAATCTACAGGGTGTCGAAACTTTCCATCTCTAATTCTTTCATCTGCATGCCATCTCAAGTGTTTTGAATCTTCTTCACTACGATACATGCACCTAAATCTTGGTATTATAGGATAATACCACACGACTTTTGCTGGAGTAGATTCTTTCTTCTTATATCGAGAGACATTGCATTTCAGACACGCCTTTAGTAATTCATATTCGTTTCGAAATAAAATGCAATCGTTAGGACACACATGAATCCTTTCGTAACTCATACCAATAGAGCACAAAATTCGTTTAGCCTCGTAGGTTCGAATGGGAAGTTCATTATCATCTGGCAACATATCTTTTAAGAGTGTTAGTAATTCTGTGAAGCTTTTATCAGACCATCCATTACTCGCTTTTAAGTTGTACAACTTTAATATCGCCGACAATCTTGTGAATTTAGTACAACCATTATATAATGGTTTCTCTCCATCACTCAACAAGCTCTCAAACATTTTAGGAGAATCACGAAGATTTTAGTTGAAGCATATGTCGAACCTTTCTCAAAATTAATGTTTTCTTTTTTTTTTCTCACCATGTCTTATCCAACATGTATAGCTTTGATCAATTCCTTCCAATTCATCTGGATCTTTCCAAAACAACATTTTAAACAAGGACAAACCACTATATTTGGATCTTTTGCATTCTTCACTGCAAACTCAACAAAATCCTTCACTCCACTTTCATACTCTTTTGTCAATCGATTGGCAGACATCCATTTCCGGTCCATTTATATCACCTATATATATATAAATGCAGTTACACAATAAGCATGATTTCAAGTCTGATATATATGACCTATATATATATATATAATACACATATAAAAAGCGCTCTAATAGGTCCTTTAATTATGTGAAAGCGCAAGCCTTTTACAGCGCTTTTACAAAAGCGCTTTAAAAGCTATGTAACATAAGTTGGGAGCGCTACATTTTACAGCGCTTGTGTTTAAAGCGCTCAAAAAGTGCTGTAAAAGCTATGTGAGAGCGCTTCAATTTATAACGTTTTTTGAAAAAACGTTGTAAAAAAGTTGTAAATATTATGTGCAAGCGCTATGTGACCCTATATGACCCCATTACAACGCTTTTGTCACAATGCTTGTCAAAAAAGCACTGTTGTATTATCGGTTATGTTTAAAAAATTATACAACAGCGCTTGTATTTAATAAATGCTGTAAAAGACGCGCTATAAAATGTCATTTTTGACGTAATGTATTGCACTAAGAAATAGAACATAAAATATTGTCACCCATTTTGATAGAATAGTTTAGTGGATGCATTACTATATACACGATTCACAATCAACTTTATCTTGAAGCTTTTGTTACAATATATGAAATTGGGTTTAGAAACATCATATAACCAGTTAAAGAGCCTAATTATAATTTGCGTTAATTTTACTTGTTAATAAAAAGGTAAATTTTTTTTGAAATAAATAATTGTCTACATTTCTAAAAATAATAAAAATGTCAAAAAAAAATTATTTCTATAAATACATCTTCATATATATACTAGCATTTCATATTATCTCTATAATAATAATTTACTTCAAAGTTTTTTATAAAAATAAAATGAATATATATTTTAGAAAATGAAAATAGAAAATATTGTTATAAACTGCCTTAGAGTTTGTAACAAAAAATTCAACAAGATACAATTGTATGAGATGTATTATTTTCCGACAAAAATAATACAAAAAGTTAGTATAGCAGTAGTAACACTAAAATATTGTAGCAGCGGGAAATGGCGATACGAAAAAGAATAGTTATAAATTTGTTCATAAATAGAGTCAGTTATGAGTAAAAAAATGTTAAGACTATGTAACATTGTTCGTATCTCTAAATTATACGGGCAAAAATAAAATTAACTTAAAAAATATTTATTTTACCTCTAAACAAGAAAATTAAATTTAAAAGATGATTTATTTACAAATTTATTATTTATAGAAAAGATTGTAAAAATTAAAAAAAATTATTATTTAATTTGACATGGTGTTTTTACTGATCCTACGTATCTTCCAGTATAATAAGAAAATTCAAACTACATAGTTTTGAATAAAAATCGTTGATGTGTTATTAGTGTGTTATGGTTGATGTGTTATTAGTGTGTTTACAATTGATACAACTCAAGTGTCCAAAACAAGATTAAATTAAAGTTCCATTTTATCGTTTGAAATATTTTTAGAGTTAAACTATTACAATTAACGTATCTTAAAATTGAGACAAAATGTGACATCTCAACCAATTTAATACTAATAAATATTTAATTAAAAGATGCTTGATAAGAAAACTTATTTCCTTTTTTAGATGATTTTAATAATAATAATAATAATAATAATAATAATAATAATAATAATAATAATAATAATAATAATAATAATAATAGCAGCGTTATGTACTAGGATTTACTATTTACTAAAAAAGAAACCACATAAAAATCTATCGGCCACACTTTTCTTTCTCCTTTTCTTTTTTTCATCTTGGTCATAGAAGATGGGTGATTTATGACTATTTTTTTTAATCTAAAATCACTCATCTACATTGTTTTTTCTCTATCATTTTACAAAAATAAGTAATTATCACACATCTATTTTTCTGTGTTTTTTTATTATCTCGCCAATAAGTGCGACGTTTTGTTTTCCCGTCTCGGTGCGATGTTCATTTTATTCAGATTGACATATTAACTTTGGTCCAGATTATAAAGACTCAATCAATGACTTCATCGTTGTCACTATAGCAGATTCAGATGCATGAATATTTCAGTCACATTAATTTTGTCAAGTTTGTAGGTATTTTGTCGTTTTTTTGCTATTAACATGTGTGTTGTGAGTGTATTCACATATTTATTTTTTAAGTTTTTAACAAATTTGTATTTTTGTGTTGTTCTTGATCGATATACATTTTTAATATGAATGAATAAATATTGTAAGTAAAAATAATGAACTAGAAAAGATCATGCTATAGGTGCCTAAGGACAATTGTAAAGGATGTAAATGTAGAAATTTTATATTAAAAAGAACAAATTTTGACCTTTCAAAAGTTGAATACACAATTTCTAATACACATTTTAGTATAAAGTTTCTATCTTTAAATGCCTAACAATTGCCCCCAAGAACACTTCTCAGCATTTTCCAAACCTAAAAACACACACGACACTTTCACAAAATGGGGGTGGGAAACGGACCGAGAGAAAAGGAATGTAATGCTTACAAAAAAAAGGAGAATAGGAGAAGATAAAAAGGTGTTCTCTATCTTTTAGTTTTAAACTTCTTATTCTATGCTGTTTTCTCAGTAATTGAGAGTTTAATTTTTTGGGGCCTATAAAAGCTCATGGTATAATGGAGGAGTTTGAGGTCGATGAAGTTTGGTAAAAGTTCAAAATGTCACTCTTAACTAGTTGTACCTCTAACCAAGTGTCTAAGTCTCTTAATAACTTAAACTCTATAGTAGGGATGTACAAAGGACAGTTTAGGTCGGGTTTGATATATTCTTTACTCGGTTCTAATATTTGATTGAGTCAAATTTTAGACCATAACCCGTCCTTTAATCCGATCAAACCCGATGAGTTGTGGATTTATTAAAGACGGGACGAAATAAAGACGAGATTGGGTCGATCCCAAGACGAGACGTCAAATAGTAATCCTTAAACTTTCTTTTAAAAAAAACAATTAAACATAAAGAAATTCATAATATGGTTACACTTGTCAATTCATTACAGAGTAATAATTCATAATATTGTTTAACAAACTATAAATTACTAAGTTAGTGATCCGATTCAGTAATTTTTTTAGAGAAAGTGAATTAATAATAACATAAACTAATAACAAAAAAAATATCATTTGTCCTTAAAATAATTTAGGACAAGTGACTGCCTTTGATTCACTCATATTGAATCTATTTAGGACCTTTGCAATGTAACTCTCTTGAGAAATTATCAATTTTCCATGCTCTCTAATTCTGATGATTTCCATTCCTAAGATCCTCTTGGCTGGCCCCAAGTCCTTTATCTCAAAATCTTTCTTCAGTTGACCCTTTAATTTCTCTATTTCTTTCATACTTTTTGATGCCATTAGCATGTCATCCACATATAGCAGCAAGTAAATGTATGTTGTTGATGATACTTGTTTATAATACCCACAACTATCAAAATTACTTCTAGCATAACTTTTACTTAGCATGAATGATTCAAACCTCAAATACCATTGCCTTGGTGATTGCTTTAGCCCATAGAGTGATCTCTTTAGCAAGTAGACCCAATCCTCCTTTCCTTGAGTCCTAAAGCCATCTGGTTGTTGCATTAAGATTGTTTCATTCAGGTCACCATGGAGAAATTCTATTTTGACATCCACCTGTTCTAACTTCATGTTGAAGTGTGCTACCATGGCTAGAATTATTCTTATAGATGCATGCTTGACTACAGGAGAAAAATATCATTGTAGTGTACACCTTCCCTTTGAGTGAATCCCTTTGCTACTAGCCTTGCTTTGAACCTGGGTGGTTCTACTCCTAGAATTCCCTTCTTCCTCTTGAAAATCCATTTGCTGCCTACAATTTTGGAGTTGTCAGGCTTATGTACGAGTTCCCAAGTGTTGTTCTTCTCCAGTGAGTTCATCTCCTCAGTCATTGCTAAAAGCCACTTGTCTTTGTCTGGACACCTGATAGGTTCATAGTAGTTCCTAGGATCTTCATGTATGGTTTCTTCAGCAGCATGTAGAGCATAATTGACAAAGTTTGCGTAACCATACCTTTGAGGTGGTTTTGATGTCCTTCTTTCTCTGTCCCTAATGAGGTTATAGTCAGCTAATTCCTGTTATGGAAACTTGGCCTTTACAGAGTTGGTATCAGTTTTGTCTTGTTGAGCCTGCTGTTGTTACAAGAACGTTCTCCGTTTTTCTGCAACTTTCTCCACCTCAAGATCAAACCTCTCAGTTCTGTCTTATTGAGTCTGTTTTTGTTCCAAGAACGTTCTCCGTTTTTCTTCAGCTTTCTCCACCTCAAGATCAAACCTCTAAGTTCTGTCTTGTTGAGTCTGTTGTTGTTCCAAGATCAAACTTCTCATCTTCAATTTGATGTGAGCTTTTATTCGTAGCATTGTTAAAGACTTATATAGCTCAGGCTCATGAAACTTAACATCCCTATTGATGATACATTTCCTACTTTCAACATTGTTTAAAGACTTATATACCCTTTCTTTTCTCTTGGAACTAACTTCCCTTTACTTACATGATAGTATGCAGCACACCCAAATAACTTTAGTTGATTGTAGTTTACAGCATGCCCAGTCCACATTTCTTGAAGGGTTTTGAGTTCAATTGCAGTAGACGGACTCAAATTTATCAAATAACAAGCTGTATGGAAAGCTTCTCCCCAAAACTGTGCAGGCATCACTGCATTTGACAGAATGCATCTCATTCTTTCAAGCAAAGTTCTATTCCTCCTTTCAGCTAGTCCATTTTGCTGAGGTGTGCTCCTTATAGTCCTATGTCTGTTCACACTATGAGCTTTGCAAAAACTAGTGACTTCCTCACTACAGATTTCAAGACCATTTTTTGTCCTTCGAGTTTTAATCCTTTTGTCAGTCCTATTTTAAAATTACCCTTCCAATCATTAAAGGTTTTAAATGCTTCATCTTTGCTTTTTAACATGTATATCCATACTTTTCTACTATAGTCATCAAGAAATGTAATGAAATACTTGTCACCTCCATGTGAAGCAATCTTTGCAGGGCCCCATAGATCACTGTGAACATATTCCAGAATTCCTTTTGAACAATGTTTCCCTGTAGAGAACTTGACCCTATGCATCTTTCCATACACACAATGCTCACAAAATTCAAGATCACTAATCTTGTCCTCACCTAGCATGCCTTGCCTATCCATAACCTGCATTCCTCTTAGTCTTACATGTCCTAGTCTTTGATGCCACAGGTTGGCTTTGCTTGATGCTTGGATTGCCACTGCTGCCATTCTTATCACTACTTGACCATTAAGAAGGTAGATACTATGATCCCTTGTTCCCTTCATGATTACCAATTATCCTTTTATGACTTTTAGAGTGCATTTCTCTGCTTTGTATGAACAGCCAGCTTCTTCCAGCATTCCTAGAGAAATTAAGTTCCTCTTTAGCTCTGGAACATGTCTAACCTTTGACAAAATCTTCATGGTTCCATTTTCCAGCTTCTGCTTGATTGAACCAATTCCAACTACCTTACAGGTTGATTTGTTACCCATAATCACCTTGGCTCCATCAGTTTCTTTGTAGTCAAGAAACCAATCTCTATTTGAGGTCATGTGAAATGAACACCCTGAGTCAATCATCCATTCATCATCCATGATTTCATTTGAATTTTCGATAAGAACTTATGTGCTTTCATATCCTTCAGAGGCTATAGATACATTCCATAATCATCATCACTATTTGATCCTTTCTTTCCTTTCCAATCTGGGCATTCTTTCTTGAAATACCCCTCTTCCCTGCATATGAAACACTTCATTTTAGACTTGTCCTTTTCTTTATTCTTGAACTTACTCTTCTGTTTTTGATTCTTCTTCCCTGCCTTGGCCTTGACAAACAATCCCTCACCACTGCTTTCTTCTTTCCCATTTGACTTCTTCTTTAATTCTTTGGAGATTAGTGCAACTTGTACTTCTTCTAATGACAAAAAATCTCTACCATAAAGAAGTGTATCACACTGATTTTCAAGAGAGTTTGGTAATGAATTTATCAACAATAGGGCCTGATATTCATCATCCAATTTTACGTCAGTATTTTCAAGATCTAAAACAATCTTAATAAACTCATCCATATGATCTTCAATTGACCTCCCAGGTTGCATCTTGAAAGAATATAATTTTTGTTTTAAGTATAAATGAATCACTAATGATTTTGTCATGTATAAAGATTCTAATTTGAGCCAAATACCTGTTGCATAGGTCTTCTTTGACACTTCCCTCAAAACGTTGTCTCCAAGACTCAAGATTAAAGCACTATGTGCCTTGTTCATGATATCATTCTTCTCCTTTTCTGGTAGTGTGGATGCCATGTCTTTCTCGCCTTCTAGTGCTTCTACGAAACCTTGATGAATCAATAACGTTTTCATCTTGAGACGCCATAACCCAAAATCATTCTTCCCATTGAATTTTTCAAGTACATACTTTCTTGATGCCATCTTTTCTTTGAATCGAATACACCTGTGCTCTTGATACCAGTTGTTGTTAAAAACGAAGATCAATCAGTCAATAAACCAAGAATGTTCTTGGTTTCTGTAAAGAAAACGCAGAATGATTGAAAATGAAACGAAGATTGATCAGATTGTAAAACGGAGAACGTTCTTCATTTTCTAACTAATAGAATTAAAACTTTCTATGCTAAAATGAACACACACAATTGTTAACCCAGTTCAGAGATGAACTCCTACGTTTGGGGGACTGGATCAGACTTCGAATTACCACCAATAATGAGATGAATGATTAAAATGTTTCTGCACTTGTGTGTGCAGTTTTCTGCACTTTCTCTATGTTCTCTCTATCTATTTTACCAGCCTTGCTTGCTTTGGCTTATATGCAAGTTGTTTACAATTTATGAGTAACAAACTATACAAATAACTAACTGAAACTAACTACCCAAAACAGATTCTATCTCCAAAAGCTTCTTATTTTAGTACCACATATTACGGTAATCATTAAAAAAAAGATATAATTGAATTATATATAATTTTGATATAAAAAATTTAGACCTCCCTAATTTAGAGAAAAAAAAATATGATTTTTGATATAATTATATAAATTATATATATATATATATATATATATATATA
>JBBPBP010000003.1:7082769-7104490 GCA_037974735.1 Cicer chorassanicum
CTGTATATTAACTTTTAATTTTGTATTGATTCAATATATCAAAGAGTGATTAACAAAAAAATTGAATAACTTTTTTTAAAAATGATTTAACTTTTTTTATATTAATATTTTATATAAAATAGACTTGTAGTATTTGATCCAATATTTTAATTGATTTTGTTAATTAAGCATGAACGTCTAATGCAAATCCTTTACAAAAATAATATTCAAATAATAAATTGTATATACAAACAATCGGTGCGCAAGAAAATGTGCAAAATGGAAATAGAACAATTTGAATGGCCTTGGGGAATGACTCTTTGCCAAAGAATTTAATAAAAGGATAAAAGATTTATATAATAATAGATAAAAACCATATGCGTATAAAAATAAATAATAACAAAGCCTAGGATGAAAACGTTGACTAAAAAATGTGAATTCAAGACAAAAGTTATAACTCATCTGAGCAAGTTTTGTCTGTAAAAAGGAAGAGTAAAAATTCGATTTACATATATGTACATCAATAAAATATTTTAAATTAAAGAGAATGTTCAAAAACTAAAGTGTATTTTGAAGTTACAATTATCCAAAAGTCTTTGACATTTAAAACTCTAATTTGAGACCAATGATCCAGACCCATGGAAATTTTGGGTCCTATACATTTTGCAAATATTAAATACAAATTGGCCAATTTATTTGATGTTAGCAATCAATTATTGAAAAATATGGAGATATTTTGATTACCAAATTAATTTAATTATTTTCTTTGAGTATTGATATCGTTTCCTATAAAGATATCTATAAAGATATATATAAGATATATTGTAATTCAATAATCAATCATAAACCAAAGAGCTTTATAGTTAAAAAAAAAATCAATCATAACCAAATTAGTTATTAATTAGTTTTTATTCTTATATTTTTATAATTGAATATAGTTTTTTTTTTATTATTATTGCAGGTAATCTACTATGTAATCGGTCCTGCCATTAATAGACGGTTAAATAGTGATGGGAGGCATTTATAGTAAAACCAATAATCAGATAATTTAATAGATTGATCCCACTTCAATTATTGATGTCCCCACATAATCACAAATGAGTAAAGACACGAGTATTTTAGTTGATGGGGGCGTTTCATTTCAATCTTGGAAATAAAGTTTGGACTTTTAATGGCTAATATTTCATCATTTCACAATATTAAAAAATATATATAAATAAAAGAAAAAATATTATTTTTATTAGATAATGTATTATTAATATCACAAATATAAATGAAAAACATTTAATTAAAAACAATATAAATAATATTAATTAAATTGTATAATTGAAAATAAATGTATTATAAATTGAAAAAGTAATTCATTTTAAAATTCTTTTTAATAATTAAATCAATTCATAATAAATCAATTATTATGAATTGATAAAGTATTAAAAATACATTAATTTTTCTTTAAATTAATCGAAATAGAATAAGTGACCGAAAAGTTCAAGTGCGACTTATCCAAAGAAAAGAAAAACGTCTCTTCCGAGAGGTACATAAGTTGTTTTTAAATCTCGTTTTTTGTGCTCTATTGAAAATAGATGAAGATCCAAGAGGTACATAAGTTGCTATTTTTATTATTTATATATTGTATTTTAACATTTTTTGTCTCAATTTATACAATGGTTTTACACTTGTGATTGTATTAATAAGATATAAATAGAAAAATATTTCTAATTTAGATAAGATATAAATAGAGTTTCTCATATATTTGATAGTGTTAAAAATAAAAATAAAAATAAAAATAAAATCAAAATATTTCATCATAATTTTATTGTTTATAAATATATACATATTTAGAGAAATTTTTATGACAAATAACCATGATCACACGCGGTCAAATTTCTGAATTTAATATATTTATATGAATAAAAAATTTATTTAATCATTGATATTATAATATTTGCTTTAATATCACAATCAACTATGTACAACCCGCAAATGCACTTGTATTATGCTAGTCACTACTAAAACAATAGTTACATCATAAAAATCAAATTTTAAGAAATGGAAATAAACAATTATAAGACTAATATAATTGAATTAGTTAAATAGATTACGTGAGAGATTTTACAATTTTGATACAAAACGTCAAATTATTAAAAAAGAAAGATTCGAATATAGTTTATTATATTTGCATGTAAAACAAACTCTATTTGAGAAAATCCTAATAATTATATCAAATATTAGCAAATAAAAGTCATTATCTAAAGAAAAAAAACTCATTATTTTCTAAAATATCTATATATAGGTCTTGTCATTTGTTGATTTTATTTATGTAAAGTGAAAATGCACAATATATATTTCTCATTTTCCAATCAATAGTGAAAATAAATATGCATAATGTGAAGTTACTTCCTTTGATGAATTATTAGTAACAATAATTTGAGGCTACGAGTATGTGGGGCATAGTGGCTTACAAAATAAATAACACCTCTATGAAAAAATTAATAACTACCTGTATAAAATCTTCTGCCCATATCACCAAAAATCTAGGGCCAATAATGCACAAAAAGTCTTGTGCCACATTAAAGAACATGTCGACAAATATGCTGGCATTCCATGAGAAAACGTGGCATTCCATGAGAAAACGTGACTTATATAAAAATAATAAAAGCGTGGCTTGAATAAAAAATTCATAACTCTACCTATATAAATAGTAATATCTAGTCTCATTGTTTCGGAATGTGTATGTTTGTGTTTATTATTGAGAGATAATAATAATACAGAGCAAAGAACAATGAGGCCTCAATTTGTGTTGTTTGGTTCTTCTATTGTTCAATACAGTTTTTATCAAGGTTGGGGAGCTAATCTTGCTCACGTGTACGCTCGTAAGGTACATTTTCTTCTTTTTTAAACCGTAATATAATTATTTATTTGTTGGAGAGGATGATTGAGTATTGAGTTCATAAATGATATATATGTTTCACGTTACATTGTTTTTTTACGGTAAATGACTTTTATAATAGATGGAGATGAGAAATGACACTAAATTATTTATAGGCTTAATTGCAATTTTAGTCCCCTTATTTATAATGATTCACGAAATTGAACCCCCTATTTTAAAAGTCTACAGTTTTGGTCCCTCCCTCTGATTTTTTAGTTAAAAAATGATGACGTGAGATGTTTTGAATAACATGACATATGATACGATGATGTAGCGTGATTAACACTCATGAAATTAGAATAAAACGTCGTAAAAATTTAACTTTCAACTTCAATTTTTTTTCGTATTTTTAATTTAATTAATGACATATGAATAATTAATGGATCTAGATGGTTTTATATCGTATAATTGAATGTAACGTCATTTAAAATATATCAAATCGTCATTTTTTAGCTAAAAAAATCAGAAAGAGAGACCAAAACTGTCGACTTTTAAAATAGGGAGACCAATTTCGTGAATCAGTATAAATAGATGAGCTAAAACTACAATTAAGCCTTATTTATAATAGATATAGATGAAAAAGAAAGAATTAAGATTTTATTTTTGAGAAAGGCCTTCCAATATCCTAATACAGGGTGATGTAAAGGTAAAATAAATACACCATGCGCTCTACAAAATTATATAAAAAATTTAATTTATAAGTATTATTGAGAATGTACATTCTTAACGTATGTATTTAATTGTGTTTTATCAATCCACATGCCACATAATTCTCATGCCACATAATTCTCATCCTATAGGTACTTATATATAATCTTACGATGATATGTTTATTTAACGTCAAAGATTATTTTATCAATTAAAGTCTATCAATAAATTAAAAATCAAAACTATAAAACATAAAGTACAGTTTTATCAATCTACATGTAATTTGGATTATGTAGAACATATTTAATTAAATAATGGTCAATTTAATTGGTTTCAAAGTCTAGCATGTAAAAAAAAATAATTTTTTTAAATAAAAAATTTGAGTGTAAAGACAACACATGCTATAATAATTATAATTGACATCTAAACTACGTGGCACCACGTGTAAAAAATTAAAATTATGAAAATAAAAATAAAAATTAATACAAAATCCTCAATTATAGAACCAATGTTCAACACCATAACTACATTTAAACCATTTGATTCTACTTAAATATCTTAGAAATTTTAAACTCTACTTTTTGCTTACTTTACGACCAACATTGAATTGGCGCAGGCAGATATAGTTTTGCGGGGATATGCTGGTTGGAATTCAAGGCGTGCTCTGCAAGTTGTCGATACAATTTTTCCGAAGGTATTGAGTATCTCATTGTTGAAGGCGACTTTTGATTTCAAATTTTCCCTTCTTACTATCTACAAATTTCGTGATTGTGTGATTATCATCTCATCTTTTTTATGAGTAATTTTGATCTTCTCTATGTTTTCATTTTGTTATAAAAATAGTTCCTCTTATTTTCTCTCACTTTTAATTTTTTTATGGTATTGGTCATCGCTAATATTATAGTTCGCCACTAAGCAACCAGAATTGGTGATTGTGTACTTTGGTGGTAATGATTCTACTCTTCCGCACGAAAGTGGCTATGGCCCTCATGTACCATTACAGGAATACAAAGAAAATATGAGAAAGATTGCTCAACATCTAAAGGTAAAAATTGTCATATTAGAGTTCTAAATTTATTTGAGAGTACAATAAATATTATATTGAAAAAATATAACTAATTACGAATAATAGGTAAAATAATAGCTCAACTATTATTGTTTTTATGATAGTTCAAGCATTATTATAAACAATTATAAATAATAAAGATATCCTATGAAATATAAAATTAAGTAATGTTATCAAATCTTAATTTTTTAATTAAATATATTAATTTTTTAGATGTTATTTTTAGTTATATTTATTCCAAGGGAAGTAAAAAATAATACTCAATGTTCTAAGTCATCCGTAAAACTTCTCAACAAACTCCAACCAAATTTTTATGCCAGAAAACAAAATAATTAAATTTCAAAAAAATGTTAATTGTATAAAATATCAAAATTATCTAAACAAAATATAACAAAATAATCATCCAAGCACCATAGATTTAATATTTATTGTAAAATTAAATAATAAAAATACAATGCCTTAGCATTCTAGTTTTATGCTTAAAAAATAATAACAAAAAAACCAGATTTTTTATTAAAAAAGTAATTGACAAAGTTGATCATTATTTTTGGAGAGAAAAAGTTGTTTAATTTTGATATCATTTTTCATACATAAAGTTAATTGTAGCATTGGAAATAAAATTCATAATTGAAAATTAGAAGAATTTGAAAAATGCAAAAAAAATAGTTTAAATAGAAAAAGAGGGTTTTTTTAGTAAAACAACTAAATTTTGGAGGAAAAAATCTATTGAGTACTCTATACATAAATTTAGTTTTTAACTCATTTTTTAATGTTGAGTTTAACGCAATCTGAATGATTAACAGGGTTTGTTTGAAAAAACTCGCATTATATTTCTCAGTACTCCTCCCGTCGATGAAGACAAAATCAAAAGTTTCAGGTAATGAGTTCCGTTTGCTATTTTGATTATAAATTGCACAAAAAGTTTATTGATATATACACGAGTGAATAGGAAAATTGGTTCATGAAATTTTAAGTGTTGGTCAAATTAGTTTTCAAACTTTATAAATTAACAAATACATTCCTGAAATTATAAAATATCAATAAAAATAGTCATGCTGCAAAATTTTGCACTTAGATATTTTGATATGACAATGTATTTAAATATGTGGTTATAAACGTTGATTTCACATCAATGTTATCTTCTTCATTAAAAATATGGATTATTTTGATTGATATTTTACAATTTAATGAATATATTTGTCAATTTACAAAATTCAAAGACTAATTTGACCGACGCTTATAATTTAAGGGACAACTTTCCTATTTTCTTATATATATACACACATACAAGTCATGCATCCTTCCCAGACACTTATCTAAATTTACTATAGTTTTACTATTTACATGTGCATTTAGAATTTTCTACAAATATTAAAAATAATATATGTAGGATATTTAATGTGTCTGTTATATGTATAAATGTTTTTAAATACTCCCTTTAATCTCCCATGTATAGGAAAATATTATGTAAGATCCATTTCACGAATGCATAAGATGCACAAATTTATTTATTTATTTATTTTGAAATATTCAATATTAATATTAGTTGTTCATTTTATTATAAGGGAGAGTTGAACTCATATCTCCATATCTCTTCAACTTTTTAAATCACCTTATCATTCTTTGTCAATTAATAATATTATTCAAAAATAATTTTTTTTAAATGTATCAATAATTTGAAATGGAGTTATTTTGACTTAGTGATTAACTATTTTCCAAAAAATTCTTAATTTGAAATATAATGGTTGATATCTAAGTTTTATAAATAGTATCTTACCATATAGGATAAGTTTGCTTCATTTAAGATTTATGTAGAAAGAAAAAAAATCTAGTACCTCTATCATTGACATTACAATTTCCAATTTTTCTTTGAATATATAATTAAATAAACAGTGGTAATTGATCTATAGCGGTGAATCTGAGAAACCCACGAAGACAAATGAGGAATGTGGAAAATATTCAAAAGCTTGTTTAGATATGTGTTCCGAGGAGAAAATCGAGGCCATTGATTTGTGGAAATTAATTCAGCAAGAGAATGACTGGAAAAAAGATTGCATCCAGTAAGTATGGTCTCATATGAATGTCACTAAACAAAAATGGTTCAAATATGCATTTCAATAATTTAATTAGGTGGTTTGGTTATTATTTTAGTGATGATGGAATTCATCTAACGGCTAAGGGGAATAAAGTAGTGTCAGATGAGATATTGAAGGTCATCAAAGAAGCTGAGTGGAAACCAAGTCTATATTGGGAGGAAATGCCAGCTGAATTTGGAGAAGATTCACCATATGATCCAATTTCTCTCCATGTAAAGACAACAAATATCTCACACGCACCTTTTCCCTATACTCCTCTAAAGAAGAACTCAAATTTATAAAATCCTTTGGAAGTTCGCATAATAATATGCTTCAATAAAGAGCCTAAGGAAGTATCCTATTTTTAAATTTTAATTACATGTTCAATAATAAATGTGTGATCATATAATTTGACATGGGTTTTCACCATGTGAGTAGTTTGAACTTTTTCTCTAGATTTTAATTGAGCTGTTTTATTCAGCGATAATAAATGTTTGTGTTTTGTTTAATGTCTTTGATAATTATACATGTTTATTGCACTAAAAAATTGACAAGAATATTGTGAGCTATTTTGATAGAATTGTTTAGTGGATGCATTATTAAATACACGATACACAATTGGTTTTATGTTGGAGCTTTTGATACCATATTATAAAATTGGGTTTAGAAACCAATTCAACAATTTACATTTGTAAAAAAAATACAATTTGAACAAGTTACAATTATGTGACATGGATGAGTTCTTTATACCATTTGAAATTTAATAAAAATATCCGCAACTCTATCAATTATGTAACATTTATAAATAAGAATATGTAGTTTCATTGTTTCGGAATGTGTATGTTTGTGTTTATTGAGAGATAATAATAATAATACAGAGCAAAGAACAGTGATGCCTCAATTTGTGTTGTTTGGTTCTTCCATCGTTCAATACAGTTTTTATCAAGGTTGGGGAGCTAATCTTTCTCACGTGTACACTCGAGGTTTTATAGCATAGGGTGATCACTGATTGTCGTATGAATATATTTGATCATTTTCTTTATGACGATGCTATCTTGAAGATGTAATAATCATTCTCTTGAATGATTGATATATGATACATTCATTTTGAGATTATTTCATTATTGAGTGAATACTTATGCACTTTGTTGAAGTGAATGACTTCTTACTTGTTCACTTATGCAATTCATGTTCCTTAAACAAAACTCAAGTGCAATCATTAGTAGACCACCATTCATAAAACTTAATCATGAATTTCATAAGGTTTGTTGTCATTAAAACATATATCAAAAAAGTTTTTTCTTCAACAATCCCTAACATTTTTCTTCTTATAAAAGTTCAATTCTATTACTCTTGTTAGTTTCTAATATACTTTCAATCAATTCAAAATTTTTTTATTCAATTTCAGTAATTAAACATAATTCGATAGTAAAACGCAATCCTTGAGTTTGACACTCGGTACTACCCTTTTTATCATGTTTTTGGCGCCGTTGTCGGGGATTGTCATATCACTATTGAGGTATAATTTATTTACTAACTGAATTTTTTTGCTTAGCAATAAAACTTTTGTCTCTATTTTTATTTTATTGAAAACTTTTCATTACTCACAATTTGTCTAACCTTGTATGCGAGGCTAGCCCTAAGCTAAATTTCTTTTTGATCCAGAAATTGAAAAAACTCCGAAAGCAAATCGAAAGGCGGTTCGAGAAATGAGGCAAAGGGAAAGACAATTAGTAGTGGAAGAAGAGGATCTAGGAGATTTCTTCATATTTGCGGAAATGGATGATCGACAACCACCTGAACATACCCTCAGGGAGTATGGGAATCGACATAGAAATCGTGCTTGGTTGGCCATCCATAACCAACCGATTACAGTCAACAAGTTTGAAATAAGTCCTGCTTTGTACCGAGAGTTGAAGGAGATTCACTTTTCTGGTAAACATAACGAAGATGCCAATAGACATCTCACAAACATCTTTGAACTATGCGAAACAGTGAAGGTGGATGGTGGATCAGCCATTTCCGCAAATATGAAGAAATTTCCCAGATCCTCTTCTTCCATTATTAATTGTCTTTCCCTTTGCTTCCTTTCTTGAATCGCCTTTCGATTTGCTTTCGCAGTTTTTTAGATTTTTGGATCAAAAAGAAGTTTAGCTGAGGACTGGCCTCGCATACAAGGTTAGACAAATTGTGAGTAATGAAAAGTTTTCAATTAAAAAAAAAAAATAAAGACAAAATTTATTGCATAGCAAAAATTTCAATTAAGTAATTAAATTATAACTCAATAGTGATATGAAAATCCCAACAACGGAGCCAAAAATTTGATAGCGTTTCAGCAAGTGTATTTAATTGTTGCAAGTAATAATAAAACGGTAGTATGTTTTATTCTGATTTGTTCTCACCTCACTAGCTTACTGGCGACTGCACTGGTACTGGAATGGAGGACCCAAGCAATGTCCCTTGAATTATTCAACTAGGAGAAGCTTCCTTTCCTTTTTCTTTTTTTGTGTTTTGTTTATTTTAGTTAGTCAAGTTGTATGCTTTTGTTCTTTCACTGAATGTGTACTATGATGAAGAAGTTGTAATAACTTGCGATTGGTCTTAAGCTTTTTGTTTGGGATTTTGAAAATTAAATTATATCTCTTGGCTCATGTCGTTGCTCAATTCGACGAGTTTCACTAATGAATAAATTGTTGATTACTCTGTGGTTGTAGAAGTCTAACTTGCCATCAACTTTTCAAAAAAAAAAAATTAAACTTTTCAGTGGCATGTTTGGCATTATTTTGACAGTTCATCCTTTATCTTATTATCCTAACTGTGAGTTTTTGAGCCTAAACACTTTAATTGTTTGTTGTGTGATTATCCAGACATGTGTTATCCCTTCAGAATTTGCACTAATTCTAATTTGCGCCACTTGTAATTTATGCATACACTGAAGCAATTTTGTTTGGTCGTTTGAAGCTTTCTAACTACCCTGTGCAAATTATATCATTTGTTAGCCCCTTTGAGTCTGACCCTTTCTTTCGGTTACTAGCCACATTACAAGCCAAAGACTTGACTGTAATTAAATTACTTTACTTGAAGTTAGGTAGGAAAACTTTTATCTCGTCTTGGTAAAGTTCTAAGTTTGGGGTTGCTCATGGGATAACAACCTTTTAAGTTTGGGGTGGTGGTTCTCAAAAATAAAATAAAAATAAATCAAATAAATAAATAAATAAAAAGAAGAAAAAAAAATTAGTTTGTGTACTTTGATGAATAATATCTTCTTGGTTCTTTTGCCAATGTTTAGGAATCTCCACAATAAAAAAAAAGGAAGAATAATTTGAAAATGTGTACCTAACTCCAACTAGTAAAGCCTACTATCCAAAAATGTCCCACCCTTACCTAAGCTCCATTACAACATGAAAGTCCCCCAAAAGTATATGTGTTTGTTGTATTGTGATTGCTAACTAGAATTTTTTCAAACCTATGGTAGCGTGATTCATGTTCTAGGATTTGAGTGATAAATTCATAACCCTTGCTAAACACTTGAGAGAAATTTTGGTGAGATTGTGTGAAGAGAGAGTTGAACTTGATGAATGAATGCTAAAGTGTACAAATTGTGTTTTTTTTTTTATATGTAAGCAACCATGGAGCATGATGAATGTTTTTTAGTTGCTGAAATTTTGAAAATTGAGTTTGATTTGATTTGAGAAATTGAGTTTAAGTTTTCTTTTAACTATACCAAATCTGAAATTAATTGTTGCTTGGGGACAAGAAACAGACTAAATTTGGGGTTGTGATAACTCTTCATCATATGAATATTTTTCATTGTTTTTAGTCTTATTTATCTTTAATCATTAGGTAATTTACGAAGTTATTTGATATATTTTGTTGATTTTAGTTCTTAGATTTAATAAAATGTTATGTTCTTATTTCCTTGATTAAGTAGTGGTTTTTCATAGTTTTGCGTTGTTTCATTGTTTTAGTGCACTGTTGAATTTTGGTGAGAAATCAACATAACCTATGTGGAGTATTTTAGCCATATATGGAGTTGTAGATGTCCAGTTGGAGTCAAACCAAGTGTCAATGAAAGATAAGATCCAAAGCTACAACTTTCATAAAGACATTAGAACCAAACTCGGAATCAAAAGAGGAGAAAAATGCAGTAAATGTCAGACAACAGATGATGTGCGTCTGAAGCGCAAATCCGGCGCGTGTGGCGCTGGAGAATGCATAAAAACATGTTTTTTTTTCACTTTCTAGAGACGACTGTTTCTAACACCATTGAAAGAGTTTTATCAAGAACCATTCATGAATCGTTTTTGTAATTCTTCTTTCATCTCTACCTTTTGTATCTCTGTCGTGAGTAACTAAACCCTATTTGTTAGGGATGAGTGAAAAAAGATAAGACCCTTATTTGTCTGATTTGATTTCTAATTATATGAATAAGTTTATTGAGTTATTTTTCTCATCTCTATGCTTAATTCTTTTTATGGCTTGATCAACTTTAAAATATTTTACGATTCGTATTTTGAAACGAAAGTGGACTTTACAAATGCTTGAGATGAGAAATTCATGATATTGTAGTCTAGGGATAGATGCAGATCAAGAAACCAATCGAATTAGTTGTATAGGCAGTAGTTTAATAAGAGAATTATTGTACTGTAAGGCTTAATTCTAATCTTAAATCCACTAAGGAATTAGAGGTTACTTTGGAATTCAAGGTTTTGTTACTAAGACATTAGGGCAACAATAATGAAGAGAATTGAGTAATAATTCAATAAAGGAATTTAGTAACTAGGATCAAATTAGAAACCAAGGTTGGACTCGAAGTAAAACTAATCCCTGACATTTTTCATATTATAAAAGTTCAATTCTATTACTCTTTTTAGTTTCAAATATAATTTCAATCAATTCGGAAACTTTTTGTTCAATTTTAGTAATTAAACATAACTCGATAGTAAAACGCAACCCTTGAGTTCAACACTCTATACTACCATTTTATTATTATTTGCATCGATTCGGTACACTTGCTGAAATGCTATCAAAATCTTACTGATGTCAAAATAACAAGAAATTTAATCAAAGCAAGTAATAGTAACCTACCTCATCAAAATTACTAACGAGGTAGGGTAATTGTTTGTTAAATTTAATTTTCTCCTAATTCTCTTTAATCTTCTCTTTTATATGATTCCAATTATAGATCCATCCTCAACAGCTCTTCCTACAACCACAATAAACATTCAAACAAAATCTGGCATCTTCTACCATTTCGTTCACCATTTTCGATTACAATTTGCAACCCTTTCTAATTACCCTAAACGTTAATCGAAATAGGTTCAATTTCAAGAACAATTGCATATTAGGGAAAGGTAAACTGGAAACCAGAAAGCACAGTGTGTATTTTCCATCGGTCATATACCAAGTTATAATATAGACTGTTGGATCTTTTGTTGGGGGTATGCTGCAAATCTTGAACAAGATGATGATTAAATTGATGATGATGAAAGTTGCACAAATAAATTCCAAAGCGTGTGTATCACACTAAGCTTTAGGTTCGATTCGCCCCCCACCAATCTATATATATTGGATGCAAACGGGTTAATCGGTGAATCCTCTTCAAGATACTTTGAAATCCTTGAAGTGAATTGAACATTCACATCAAGCCTATCGATCAATGATTGTTTACAGAATAGAGTTCCTTCATTTACTCTCGTACGAGATAAAAGGAGAAATGACTCAGAAATACTTTTGACAAAAATTTGATTCATGTAACATGAAAATTGCGTTCTTCTTTCTGTCTCTAAAGTGTCTCTATTTATAGAGAAACTCATACTAATAGGTGAAAGAAAACAACTCTTGAAATTTTTTGTAACCCTTGGTAACTTAAAAGATGCATTGATTTGAATTAAACCCAATCATTGCAACCACTTGACCAAGTGGTACATTAAGTTATTTAATTTGCTACATTAATGTAGCTATTAGAGAATTCCAAATATATTTTGGAAATTCCCCTCACAATCCCTCACTATTTTGAAAATATATCTAAATTTGTTATTCTAGAAATCTCATGGTTTCAGATAAAGGTATCTTACGATTTGAACCATTACTTAGTAAATTATGTTTTCACTTATCCCCGAATAGATTGGTAGACAAGCTTTGAACCAACCATTCATTAGAACAAGTATGCATAACTCACACATGAAATCTCAGTACCATTGATCGAATTATAAAGATGACACATTTGATAAGGCCTTGTGTCTCATATCCTTTTCATGAGAATTTAAGAGTCAAGCCCTTGAACTCTATGAAGCGACCCACTTCATTCTCATATAGGTAGACTATATCATAAATGCACCCATAATTATACATTCCAGCAAATATATGTTATATGTCCATTAAGAGGAGACCTCATCCCACCACTTTTATTTTATGGTCCAAGTACTTTTACTCTTTGGAATGTATATATTGTCAAGTACTTCAATCACTATAATAGTGCACTTTGATCATTGAACTCAAGACTTGATGTTACTCAAATATGAGTTGATCGTTTCCACCATTGGTGATTATTTAGATATGAGCTTGTATCACATTCCTAATGATGTCTTCAACATCATGTCCTTTGTCAGACCTTTCGTCAAAGGATCTGCAAGATTCTTTTCAATTCTTACAAACACTATGGATATCACTCCATTAAATCCTTTACATAGTTATGTCTTAAACCACTATGTATTGATTTTCTATTATATACTTGGCTATATGCTTTTGATAGTGTGTATTGACTGTCATAATGTATGGATTTTGGTGCCATTCACTTTGGCCATATTGGTATCTCATACAACAAATTTCTTAGTAATTCAGCCTCTTTACTAACTACAGCTAGAACAATACATTCTGCAGCCATGGTGGTGTCGGCAATGCAAGTTTGTTTCATTGAATCCCGAGAAACTGCACATCCACCAAGGTTGAAGATCCATCCACTTGTGGAAGCATGATCATCAACATGATTTACCCAATTGGCATCTGAATATCCTTCAAAAACTAAAGGATATCCAATATAGATTAAACTATAGTTAATTGTTCATTTCAAATATTTTAATACTTTATTAATAGCATGTCAATGTTCTTTACTTGGATTGCTTGTATACTGATTTAATCTTCCAACAACATATATTATATTAGGTCTGGTACAAGTCATGACTTACATCAAACATCTTATTACCTTTTATATTCTTGATAGTGTTGACCAAATATCACCAAACCATGACACTTTTGTCATTTAATCTATTTACATTGTATCACATACAATTAATAAGCACATCAATTATCACATTCACAAACTTTTATGTCTCATATAAAAGTCTGTCATACATAAGAAAATGTTTATAGATACAATTATTATACACGTGATTTATATTAGCAACCCATATATTTGATTGAATTAAATTCAATTATGGCCGCATTTATTGCTATTTCACTGGCACATATATATTTAAAATTTGGCTAGAAGAATGGTGAAGAGATAAAATGATTCAGCTCACTTTAAATTGACCAGAACACGGAAAATAAGTACATACATTGCCAAAAAAAATAGAAAAGGGAGAGAAATTGGAAGAAAGTTGCATCTAAAATTCATTTGAAAACTTTATATTAATATGATTGATTATATATGTGGGGAATGTTACCCCTACCTTTATATTAATGTTAACTGAAAATTTGTTTTGTAGATCAAATAGGAGTGATACTGTTATTTTCACATGTTTGTTGTAACCCGTGTTTATAGAAAAATTTTGCTACTAAATTATGTGCAATTGAGTCTATAAATGTAATTGATGTATATATACGGCTCCATAGCAAGAATGTGTAACTGGTAATGAAGAAATACTATGCTTTAATTTGTAACCGCATATGGGTGATGAAGGGATGATTGGTTTAATTAATTATTAATTTTGGGGGCGACAAAGAAATGAGGAATTTGAAAGAGTTGTAAATAACTCCCAATGTGAAATATGAATGAGAGAAAACTAACAAAGAGATGAGGGTATGGAAAGCATATTAGACTGACACGTCACATTTTTGCATATGTGCAAGAATTTTGACAATGTGGCATAATAAGTGTCCAGATGACAATGCTATGGTTGGAACGCTGATTTAATAGATTAGAGGGGTTAAATATGTTTTTATTTCTTATAAAATTTTAATTTTTTAATTTTTTAATTTTTAATTTAAAAATATAATTTTTAGTCTCTACAAAATTATAATATATATAATTTTAGTTTCAACTATTAAAGTAATATATATTTTTTAATCAATTTTTTCATGCATGTTTATGATATTATAAAAAATTTATCTATAAAAAATAGTTCAAAATTCAATTTCTAAGTTCATATTGTCATTGTTTTTATCTTTGATATTTTAACATTTGTAGTACCCTATTTTGTCCAACTTTTTAAAAATAAATCAAAAAAGGAAATATATATTAAAAAGGAAATAAAATAATTACAATAAATAGGTTCATTATGTCTCATCAATTTACAAGACAAAATCAAATTTTAAAAATTAAGCCAAATCAAATTACAATTTTAAAATGTTAAACCCAATTTTTTTTGGGTTTAATAGTTAGACTGTTTTCTTGTTTGCTTTCTTGTTTATGCTTTCTTTGCCTTTAGCCTTTGTACACATGATATAGAACAAAAAGACAAACGGCTAAGTTTGAAGCAGAAACTAAAAGACAATTTATGTTGGATCCATGTACAAAGCTAAGACCCAAAGCTGCAAATCAAAAAAAACTTTTTATCCTAGCAAACAAGCTTTGTTTCCTTTACACACAAATAGAAGTCCAACAAATAAGCATAATTAGATAAAAACAAATATGCTAAAATCGTGAAGGCATCAGAGGTGCATAAAAACGCAGATGATGAACAAAGGAAACGAAACATCAAACTAGGAACTGGAAACAGAGGCACAGACAAAGAAAGCAACCAAACAAGTTAAAAACTCTATAAATACATCTTCATTTTATTTTCAAAACAAGAAAGGGGATGATAAAAAACACATCTAAAGAAGAGAGTTTTATTTTTTTTTGAAAAAGAGAAGAAACGAAAAGAGAAACAAAATCATATTATGAAACAAAATAGCTGAGTGTAGAAGAAACAACAACCTAATTTCATCTTCAAAATCATATATTTCAAAACTAAGAAAAATAGAAAACGAGAAACATAAGTGATTACGTTATTTCAACTTCCACCGGTCACCACCGCCAACCACCGTCACCACCGCCGTTTCTTCTTCACAACATACCATAAATATGCGTCACTCTCATGCTTGTTGTTCTGCTCTCTATCTCTTTAGTACATCACTTTCTTTGATTTGCTTGTCCTTGATTTATGTTGAGTTATATGAAACTAATATTAGATTTAAAAATGGATTTTTGTTGTTAGGCTGAAACTTAGAGTTTTTGTTAAATGGTGCTTTGCTTGGTTTATAATGTAACTTTGCCTTTGCTTTAACTGCTTTATGAGGTAACTTAACCTTGCTTTAATTTTGATTGAAAGTTGAAGATGCTAAACTATTTCTGAGCAAGCATGCGTTGCCTTGGTTTAAGTTTTTAGCTGTTCTACAACTGGTAGTAGATGTAGTACAATCGTAGGCATTAACGCTAAATCGATATATCAAAACTTTTTTCCTTTATTAAATTATTATTTATTTAATTCCTTTTTCTAAAAAATAAATAAATAAATAAGTAAAATATTGCTTCCAATTATGTTACATAAATTGTAATAATTTGACAGTTCTAAAATTTATTAATTTTTTAATTTAACTTTATCTTTTTTTTAAAGAAAATAATGTAAAATATTCATAAAATGATTAATTAGATGTGACATCTTTTTAATCTTTGAGTTGTTATGACACAAGTGGTACAATTTGATAGTTCTAAAACTCTCTTTATTTATTTATTTGTTTGTTTATTATTTTATTAATAAATTAATCTAAAATCGACTTAAATTTGTTCAAATAGATGTGGTATTATTTTTTATCTTTGAGTTGTTAAGACACATATTGTACAATTTGGTGGTTTTTAAATTCATATCTAAACTGAAAATAATATAAAATATTCATAAATTGATTAATCAGATGAGACATCTTTTTATTTCTGAGTTTTTGAGACACGAGTTGTACAGTTTCATAATTCTAAAACTCGCATTTCAAATAATTATTCAAATTAAACAAACTCATTTTCTTTTTCCTCAAAACTTTTTTTATATATAACAAAAACGAATTTTCTTTAAAAAACAATCAACGCATCCACATTTTTTTAACCCAAGAACAACATAGCTTTGATTTCTCCATCGCACCGGGAGATACGTGGAAGCAAGATCACATTCTTGTCAAGCACATTAATAAAAAATTTCTTTTTTTGTCCTTTATTTCTTAAGCACACATTTATTCCAAAATCATATTAAGAAAATATTAATAATAATTGTTATTCATATTTAATAATAAGGAGAAATAAGTATATTTAAGTTAATATTAATTTTGCACAATTAATTATAGGTAACCGTATTTTAACGGATGTCGTTGGGTGCTAATACCTTCCCTACGCATAATCGACTCCCGAACTCAAATTTGGTTTCAAAGACCATATTTTATTTTTTATTTTTTTTTCTTCATATTTTTAAGGGTTTTCCAATATTTTCCCTATTTTAAAATAAATTTTGGTGGCGAATCAATTGAATTCAAGAAACACTTGAAATTTTAGACCGCAACAACATTTAAAAAGAAATTAAATTTTTATGGAGGATCTTTTTATAATGTTCTAAACACGAGTGCAAAAAATCCTTTAAAAAATTTAAAATTAAAGGTGTAGTACCTCAATTTTGTCCGACCAATTAAAATCAAAATTATTTTTTTTCTTTTGAATTTTAAATATTCTGAGTATTGTCTCGGCATATAAAGGATGTTTACTAAATATTTTATAGTTACTAAAATCTGAAGAAAAATTGAGTATTTTGAGTACATAATTTACACAGATAATGCCAAAAATAAAATAATAAAACAAAAAAGGAAAAATTGTGAAGAGTTGTAAAGTTGCTGCTCATGTTTCCATTGTGTATGGATCCGTATGCTGCTATTTCCATTGTTTCCATTGTATTTGATGTCGTTTCCATTGTATATCCTTTATCTGGTTTGTGTTACTGCTACAAACATTCCTACCAACATTCCTTTACTTACTACAAACATTCCTGTACTTGTTGCAAAACATTCCTGTTGCAAAACTCGCTGTACCTGTTGCAAAACAATGAGTTGCTTCATTTTATTTCATTTAAGACTAATAAGGTTATTAGTTATACCAATTGTGCACTCAAAGTCTGATTTTGTGTAAAATTTGCAACAAAATCTTAAAAAGTCCAAAACTTAATTTTATCTAATGAACAAAAAGATTTACCACTTTAGCCTATAAATTTTGAGTTCGAAAATCAGAAAAATGGAGGATTTTTTGGGTGAGGGATCTATTACAAAAAAAAACACTAAAACATAAATTTATCTTAATCTTCTCGATCCTTTTTTTTTTCCTCTTTTGGTTCTCTGCGTTTTGTTCCTTGTTTTTCATCTTATGCGCCGCTCTTCTTTGATTTTCTGGTTTCTGATTTCCTCAAACCAGTCGTGCGCCGCTGGGTTTTTTTTTTCTAGGGTTTTTGTTCTGTTTACTGGGTTCTCCCTTTTGGCTGTTTACACATTAGGGTTTTGGTAAAAAGGATTTGGGCCCTAAGCCCATTAGTTTTCTTTATATAGTCTAATTGTTTGTTTTTTTTTTGTTTCCTCTTCTTTTGTTAGGTCCAATTTTTTATTTCTTTAATCTTAATTAAATCCTTTTATTTTAACAAAGTATATACTAATTTTAATCAATTTCTAATAAATATCAATCCTTATGAAAAATAAATATATTTTATTTTATTCTTATTAAAGATTAATTAGATTTGACATCTTTTAATCTATGAGTTGTTAATACACAAGTTGTACTACTTGACAATTTTAAAACTTAATATGTAAAAACGAAAATGATAAAATATTCTTAAAAGGGTTAAATTAGATGTGACATCATTTTACTCCTTAAATTTTTTATACACAAGTTGTAACAATTTTAAAACTTAATATTTCAAACCGAAAATGATAAAATATTCTTAAAAGGGTTAAATTAGATGTGACATCTTTTTACTCCTTAAATTTTCGATACACAAGTTGTAACAATTTTAAAACTCAATATTTAAAACTGAAAATGATAAAATATTCTTAAAGGATTAAATTAGATGTGACATCTTTTACTCAATTTTTTTCGAGACACGAGTTGTACGACTAGATAGTCTTAAAACTTGCATTTTAAAATATTATTCAAATCCAACCAAATCTTTTTCAAAACTTTTTTTTTTATCAACAACAAAACAAATCTTCTTTAAAAATAATCAACACATCCGTATTTTTTATCCAAGAACTACATAGCTTTGATTTCTTCATCGCACTGGGAGATACGTAGGAGCAAGATCACACTCTTGTCAAGCACATTAATAAAAAAAAGTCTCTTTTTATTCCCCTGCTTTTCAAAGCTAGCACACATTTATTTCAAAAAAACAATGGATATTCATATTTGATAGAAATAAGTATATTTAAGTTAATATTAATTTTGCACAATTAATTATAGTAACCGTATTTTAACGGATGTCGTAGGGTGCTAATACCTTCCCTATGCATAATCGACTCTCGAACTCAAAATATGGTTTCAAAGACCTTTTTTTTTTGTTTTCTTTTATGTTTAAGGGGTTTTTCAATATTTTCCCTATTTTTAAAAAAAAATTTGGTGGCGACTTCATTGGATTCGAGAAACATTCGAAATTTTAGGCCGCAACAGCTGGCGACTCCACTGGGGACTGTTAGAGAGTCAAGCCTAACATAATTAATTGTGCAATTTTTTTTGACTTCTTTTATATTTATTTCTCCTTTCATTTTCTTTACTTTATGCCTTTATTGTTTATTAGTTATTTTCTTGTAGTCATTATCTTTAAATATATATTTATATATGTGTTTTGAGTATTTTATATCGTTTATTGGATTGTGATTCTCTTCACACACTACACATTCACTTACGCACACACTTATGAGTGTGACCCTATACCCGGGCCTGAGTGAAGCTTGAGTTAGGTTAGAGGTTGAGTGGTAATTATTTTGGATGTACATCCTACTTGGTTAATGCAAATACCTCATCTAGAGTGGGACTCCATTAGAAATACCTACATTTTGGATGTACTTCCTATTTGTAGTGATGTTTCAATACGAGTACTTGACTCTAGAGACCAATGACTTTTAGGACTCTAGAGCCCACCTAGGAAAGTTTTCACAAATTAAGAAGCTTATATACTTTAAGATTTCTCCAATCTTGGATTGTGATTATCTTCACACACTACACATTCACTTACACACACTTGAGTGAGACCTGAATACATGGTTTGAGTAAAACTTAAGATTCATCTGAAGTTGCGTAGTGTTAGCTTTCTGGATGTACATCCTTTTTGGTTAGCATGAAGACTTCACCTAGAGTTTCATTTCTTTTGAGAATTATTGTTACTTCTAGTAGTTTACCTATTGTTGTTGACAATATTCCACAATGGAATCCATGGCTCTAGGAACCATATTCTAAATCATAGAGCCACCTTGGGAGAGGGTCACTAACTAAGAAAGCTCACGAATCTTATAAATGTAAGAAAAACCTATGTAGGTCACAATGGGAGCATTTTTCTTTTCCAGATTCAAATCAACATTATCCTTTGTTAAAAAATATGTAAACAGTTAGTCTCATACTTATGAAGCATTGCTACACATTTACATTAAAGTCTTACATTATCATATTTTCATTCATGCAAGTCATTTTTTTTTCTCTCTAATGAGGAACAAAAAATATAAAAAAATAGAAATACTGTTGCAGCCATGTAAAGTTTTTTTTCGTGAGTGGTGTATGTTCTTGAAATGATGCTTATTTGCAAAAAAAATGTTGAATTGGTCACTGTTCTTTGAAAAATAAGATTTGTCAAATCATAAATGAACTCAAAATCAATTAAGACTCTTGAGAACACACCTCAAAATCTTTTGTTGACAAAAAACATCTAAATATAATGGTCAAATTTGTTAGCTTATGTGATTGACATAATTAAAAAAAATTCAAGTCAAAAACTAATGTTACCTTTCTTTGAACCATTCATTTAATGAACATGCATGTCATGTGTTTCTACTCTTTCATGATCCCATTAATGAGTTTGTTTGTACACATTCCTCCATTATTCTTTCCTTTCGATCATGCCTCGATCTCTTCGAAATAATTGGTCTCACAAATTGAATTAGAAAGGGACGCCTAATTGATTTCCAATAATCAAATCTCACAAAGTAATACTTTGAAAGTTCTAAATTGGTGCAAGTCTTTTAAAAGAAAAATTAAATAAAGGAAAAGTCTGTTAGGATTGAAAACCTGTATTGGCATCCTAAGCAAAAGTTATGGCAAAAAAAAAAAAAACAATTGAATAGACCTGTCAAGCTTTGTCTTGAAATTATTATTATTATTTTTTTAAATTAAACAATCATGATTTGAAATGAATCTTACGATTTGTCTTTCAACATCCAAAAACAGAAACAAAAATCTATCCCTTGGTTCCCCCTTTTGAGCCAAGAAAGTGGGACTTTTTTTTTTCCTTTTCAAGTATCAAAGACAAAGATCACTTCTATATTAGGAGTTTATTTGATACTTCGTCACCTTTGCATTACTTATGATATAAAAAAAAAAACTAAAATAGTCTACAGTCAAAGTCCATACATAAAGGAGACTGTATTTGTCTTTCAACATCCAAAAACAGAAACAAAAATCTATCCCTTGGTTCCCCCTTTTGAGCCAAAAAAGTGGGACTTTTTTTTTCCTTTTCAAATATCAAAGACAAAGATCACTTCTATATTAGGAGTTTATTTGATACTTCGTCACCTTTGCATTACTTATGATATACAAAA
>JBBPBP010000003.1:7113390-7132716 GCA_037974735.1 Cicer chorassanicum
TATCTTAATCCAATCCTTTTATTTTAACAAAGTATATACTAATTTTAATCAATTTCTAATAAGTATCAATCCTTATGAAAAATAAATATATTTTAATTTATTCCTATTAAAGATTAATTAGATTTGACATTTTTAATCTTTGAGTTTTTAATACACAAGTTGTACTACTTGACAATTTTAAAACTTAATATTTAAAAACGAAAATGATAAATATTCTTAAAAGGGTTAAATTAGATATGACATCTTTTTACTCCTTAAATTTTTGATACACAAGTTGTAACAATTTTAAAACTTAATATTTAAAACCGAAAATGATAGAATATTCTTAAAAGAGTTAAATTAGATGTGACATCTTTTTACTCCTTAAATTTTCGATATACAAGTTGTAACAATTTTAAAACTTAATATTTAAAACCGAAAATGATAAAATATTCTTAAAAGAATTAAATTAGATGTGACATCGTTTACTCCTTAATTTTTTCGAGACACGAGTTGTACGACTAGCTAGTCTTAAAACTTGCATTTTAAAATATTATTCAAATCAAACCAATTCTTTTTGAAATTTTTTTTTATCAACAACAAAACAAATCTTCTTTAAAAATAATCAACACATCCGTATTTTTTATCCAAGAACTACGTAGCTTTGATTTCTCCATCGCACTGGGAGATATGTAGGAGCAAGATCACACTTTTGTCAAGCACATTAATAAAAAAAAATCTCTTTTTATTCCCCCTCTTTTTAAAGGTAGCACACATTTATTTCAAAAAGACAATGGATATTCATATTTGATAATAAGGAGAAATAAGTATATTTAAGTTAATATTAATTTTGCACAATTAATTATAGATAACTGTATTTTAACGGATGTCTTAGGGTGCTAATACTTTTCTCTATGCATAATCGACTCCCGAACTCAAAATTTGGTTTCAAAGACCATTTTTTATTTTTATGTTTAAGGGTTTTTCCAATATTTTCCCGATTTTAAAATAAATTTTATTGACGACTCCATTGATTTTTTTACAATAATATGATTCAAATGTATAGTTTAGAATTTAACTTTTTTTGATACACTTTATCTAATTAATACAATAAAGTCATTGCCAATTGATTTTTGTCATATTTATTTCTTGATGCCCTATTATTCACTTTGATCCCATTTTAGTTATTGCATTTGTATTACATGCCCTTATTTATTTACATCATATATCTATGTCTTCTGTTATTCTTCTTGCATAAGACTATATGTCCTTATTCTCAATATAAGTGGATTATGAATATTGCCTCCAAAATGTCATCTTTACTTCTATAATCATTGTAGTCAAAATTACTTTATCTATTTTTCTCATTAGTTTTGATGACAATTTTTGTATCCTTTTATTGAGGGAAAGTGTGAAAAGAAGCTTTGGATGATAAACGATTATATAGTATCATATATTTTTGTATATTTTTTTTGTTACATGTCTAAATTACCCATTAATCACTAGTGCAATTAAACTTTGTTACATCGGTTTATATGTACGTGTTAGATCGGTTACTTGTCCAATCTAACATCAAACGTTGTAATAAATAGTTAATTATAAAATCGGCTAAAATGATAGATGTAACAAGTCAAAATTCAAAATTGATTTATTACATCAGTTAAATTTGAACCAATCTAACAAGTCAATTCAAAATTAATTTATTACATCGGTTAAATTTGAACCAATCTAACAAGTCATATTCAAAATTTAACTAAATTTCATACTTCATTATAACAATTAATAAATCAACTAAATATCAATTGAATCGTAGCATTGTCACAACAAATAAGTAGAATCAAAACACTAATGTTGTTTACTTTAATGTTAGCTTTCTAATTAAAACTCACACATAGTTTTGTGTGTGTTGCATTAATATTACCTGATATCGTGACCAGGTCCACACTTGAGTATATTGATGAAAATATTTTCAGAACCTTGTATCATAGAGATACAATCATCACCAGTTGAAATAGAGTTTCTTGCTACTATGACATTGACTGAGCTACTGATATGAATTCCATCAGTGTTGGGCTGGTTTCAGGTGCAATGAGCTTAAGTTTACGCATCCTAATGTTTGAACATTTAGTAATGAATACATGAAAGCCTTTGGGATTCACTGATCTAATGTTCTGTACAATTGCATTTTGAACCTCCGTAAAACTCTGCACAATGCAATAATCGATTATAACAACCTCTTTTTCTTTAATATAAATACATATGCTATAATTTGTATTCTAACCAAAACACTTGATCAAATTAGTGTTGATCTAGGCATCTAGCAAGTTCAATCAACAGATAAACAACCGATAAAAGAACCAAACAAAGGCCTGGTAAGTAACCCTCAGTTAACAAATGCACGCATTACACAACTATAAGCAGATGGTTTCAATGTGTTGTTAATGCATTTCATTTTATACTTTAATCACTAAGCAGATTATAAAGCCCAAAAAGTAGTACCTTTGTTATCAGACTGGGAAATTAACTCCCCTTCATAAGAGCTGGCCTCAAAATTAGTAACTGATTCCCTTCCATTGCATTTTATAGCAGCCTTATCATACGCTCTATGATCAATACAACAAGTCAATAACACAACACATGTATAATCCAAAAAGTTTAATTAGGCATTTCGTATGAGATATTCTAATATAAGAATTGGTAAACCTTGCTGCGTCTAGTTCGCTACCAAATAGCCCAAGATATATATATCTGCAGGCAAGAAATAAACCAGAACTTAATTATTATGGTTAAAAGCATTTTAGGATCAACTATTTATCAATGAAACTCAACTAATTGGTTTTCTCACTTTTTCCCCAGAAACTGTCCCATATGAGCTTCCCATCGCCCACATTTATGCAGAGTAACTCCCCTGAATTTGGAGCTTCCTCTTGAGAAACCAGTGCTCTGTCTACGCAGAATATGCACAAACTCTTCCTTCGTAGAGTTAGTCATCTACACAACAATTAATCTATGTAATTAATGCTTACAAATTCTACAATTAGAACTTACATTCAGATTTTGAATAAGATCAACAAAACAATCACTACAACTAATGCTCACAAACCTGCTTTATATCATCATCATAATTGCTAACGTTGAAATTGATATCCGCATCAACACTTCGGAACTTGATTGCAGCTCGATCATATGCCCTGCAAATTAAACGTACAACAAAATTTTATAATTAAAAAAAACAGAAATCAACGAAAAACATTTCAAATGCTCAAGAAAATAATAGTTTAATAAATAAATAATAACTAAATATGAAATTTACCTTGCTGCAGCATGAGCAGTGTCAAATCCACCTGAAAAACAAAAAAGCAAGAACGATCAAGAATGTAAAATCAACAGACAAATAACCCATAAAAGAACCAAACAAATGTTTGGTAAATAACCCCCAGTTAACAAATGCACGCTAAAACTGGAATTCCACAAACAACACTTCAAACAGCATCATATTATGCTTATGGAATAAAGAGTGTAGATTGTTCACAAATACAACAAGGTCGAAACTGTTACAATCCATTCTCACTTCAAAACCATGCTGCTTTTGCATTCAATAGTTACTAAATAAAGAATCATGCATCAACTTTATCAATAGTTATTCCTGCATCAACTTAATCCTGCATCAATTTGTGTGATCTACTTTTAAGTTGAATCAATAGTTATCTTCATTTCTTGACTCTTTCTAGTACTCCCTTCTTTCAACGTCTCATATACACTCAACTTTATCTAATGCTATAGTTTTAAGTAGGCCACGACATAAATTTTACAGGTGCAAAAGGGGTAATGTAATCAACCAGTAAATCTGTAAATGCATAAACTAAATGCAGCACCTTTCTACTCTCAATTTTAAAATCAGAAAGAAAAAAACTTGACTACATTAAGAATAAAGCTCAACTTCAAACGATCCAGCTAATTATTATACAATTCAAGAAATCACACCTGATATTCAAGTAATGGTTTCACACATTTTGGTTTGCAAAAGTCTTCGAGATATCTCTTCTTGTCCACAAGTTCCTCGCCAGCCCTAAGTTAATAATAAAATCCAATGATAAACTATAAGCAATAAATAGTTAAGAACAAAACCATATACAATTTCAAAGAAAATACAACGAATATATGACAGTTCAGATCACAAATACCCAGATGACAAATAATAAAATACTAAACCATAAAACACGCAATACTCGATCAGAGCCAATATTACCTTGACTCCGTAATATATCTCAATTTCGTGTTATAAAACAAGATTTTCAAATGAATTGAGAGTAAATTCAAAACAATAACATCACAGTGAACAAGCATCTGGCACATGTAAATATTTACATACACACATATTTACTCTTATATATCACTTTAAATGAACACAACTAACATGAAGTTCCATAAAATCCACCAAAATTAAAATAGCCACAACAACTCAACCTAATAAAATTGAAGTCTAATAGGAGAACTTCAACCAGCAATTCAAATAGTTATTCAGCTAAACCGTTACAAAATTAGCATACAGCTACATTGACAGAAAATCACACTGTAAGAGGATCACTCACAGGAGCGAAATAAACACTACGTCTATTGTAGTTTTCATGAAAATATTACTTTCATGGTTTGATGTTTGTAACATTTAGTTTTCAATATGCTTTTCACATACATTATTATTATTATTAAACGGATCTTTTCACGGATGTTAATAATAAAATTTTGTATATATAAGCGATTAAAATTTATAACATATAAATAATATTAATAAAATAAATAAGTATATATATATATATATATATAATAAAAAAATTAGCGAGATGGATTCAGAGTGGTATCTACATATGTGAATTATGTTATCATGTCTATCACTCACTATTAAAAAAACTGAATTTAGCGTTGGCCAAAAAAATGTTATTTTTTATATGAATTAAAATCAAAAAGTGATATATATGCAGAGATTAAAAACATATTTAAATTTAAATGTTTTACTGTTAAGAATCTCGTATTAAATGAGATATGGTCTAAAAGTGCATTTATAAGTGGTGAACAATTTTATCTTACAAACATATATAAACCTATGATAGTATTACAACATATCCAATATATGGTGGCCTAGCCGTTATCGAAACACTCATTCCCGTAAGGTAACAATTGATAGGATATGAGTATAACATTTCGATACTCGTTCCCGTGTTTTGCAAATATAAATAAATCAAATTCATACCATCGTGGATAGAAATCTTAATGAAGATACCCATACATTAAAGTACTCATACATGTATCTATTACCCGCATTTTGAATGTGCTAATAGGTTGCAATCAACCATAGCTAAAGTAATTTCTGATACTCAAACCATATTTATGTAAGGAATGTAGATTTTGGACGGTGTTCGAATCGCAAATGAAAATGATGGAGGAATCACAAAGAAAGAACAAAATTTTTCAATAATTTAATGTTAGATTTTAATAAGGCGTATAATGGATGAAATTTTTTAACATAAAATATGGGATTTTGCTTCGTTGGATATAAAGTAGGCGCGATGCAAGAAATCAAATTTTACATCTATAGTTTACTAATGATGCACTAATTGTTGGAGAAATGAGTATGAGTAATGTCTTAAGTAGGGTATAAAATATAGTTTACTATAGTTTACTAATGATGCACTAATTGTTGGATATAAAATATGGGATTTTGCTTCGTTGGATATAAAGTAGGCTATACTACATCTGTTCAAAGTTACTTACTTCTAGTTTAAAAGTTCATTTCCATAAGAGCTAGTTAATGGAAATCAATATTCCTCTAGAGTTGATTAATTGTACGACAGAGGCACTAAATTGTAAGTGCGGATCACCACGATTTAAATTTTTTGGTCCTTCCATTAGCATTAATCCACATCCACTTAAGAAGTTCATATAACACATAGTTATATTTTAATTATTTCTAACTATTTCTTATGTTTAGTTATTTATTTTATAATTAATTATCTTGAAATATTAGTAATATTGTGATTGATTTCCTTTATTTTTATATATTTTCTATAGAACGGTGATTTTATACATATTTATTGTGATTTAGTAACTAATATAAATTATTGATGTCATCCTCTAGTTTTAAATATTATGTGCACTTTGTTGATAACTTTAATAGGTTCACCTAGATCTATTCCTTGAAACAAAAGTCTGAGACCGTGCAAACCTTCACTCAATTAAAAAACTTGACTGAAAATCAATTCAATAAAAGAATCAAAGTAATTCAGTATGATGGTGGTGGTCAATATAAACCTATACAAAAACTTGCAATATAAGCTGGCATACAATTTAGAATGTCATGTCCATATACTTCTCAACAAAATGGAACAGTTGAGAGGAAACAAAAGCATATAGCTGAGTTTGGCTTAACCTTACTTGCACAAGCTTAAATGCCTTTACATTATTGGTGGGAAGCTTTCCCTACTGTAGTTTATCTCATAAACTGATTGTCGTCTCAAGTTACTCAAAATAAGAGTCCCTATTCACTCATATTTCATAAAGAACTTGACTATAAGTTTCTAAAACCATTTTCGGTCAAGACATGTCATCTTCAATGAAGACCATTTTCCATTCCATGATGGGTTTCTCAATAAAAGAAGTCCTCTAAAAACAACAATTAACAATCCATCTACTTCTTTTCCTTCGTGCAGTGCAGGTAACTTCATCAGTGATGCAAGTATACCAATCACTAACGAAGAAAATCCAATTGAGATAAACGCAAAAGACCCTCAAGATGTTAACAATGTCACAGAACAAAATGACAATGGTTTGTCAGAAGATGACACCACTCATGAAGAGACACCAGACATAGCTCAACAACAAAGTGTGGGTGAATCAAGTATGAACACAAATACAGGTAATGCAATACACACAAGGAGCAAGCCAAGCATTTACAAAACCAAAGCTACGTTACATTGGACTCACTGAGACCTACAAAGACACAATGGAACCTGCAAATGCCAAGGAAGATCTCACAAGACCCTTATGGAAAGAAGCAATGCAACAAGAGTTTCAAGCCCTCATGTCCAACAAACACATGGATACTAGTGCCCTACCAAAATCAAGAAAACATAGTTGATTCAAAATGGGTTTTCAAGACAAAATACAAGTCAGATGTTTTCATTGAAAGGAGGAAAGCTAGACTAGTTGCAAAGGGGTTTCAACAAACAGCTAGGATCGACTATGAAGAAACATTTAGCCCTGTAGTTAAAGTGAGCACAGTCAAGATCATTCTTTCAATTGCAGTGCACCTCAATTGGGAAGTCACGCAGCTCGACATCAACAATGCATTCCTAAATGGATATCTCAGTGAAACAGTATTCATGCATCAACCAAAAAGATTTGTCGATCCTACCAAGCCTAATCACATATGCAAACTATCTAAAGCAATTTATGGACTGAAGCAGGCACCAAGAGCTTGGTTTGATAGTCTCAAAACTGCATCGTTGAACTGGGGTTTTCAAAACACAAAGAGTGACTCTTATCTTTTCCTTCTAAAAGGTAAAGATCATATGACGTTCCTTCTTATATATGTAGATAACATAATAGTCACAGGTAGCAACAACAAGTTTCTTCAAGCTTTCATCAAACAACTTAACAATGTGTTATCTCTAAAAGATTTAGGTCTTTTACACTTGATCATAGCACTTGGGCGCATGTTTCTAGCCTTTTACTTTGGTTTTTTAAAATCACTTTATAGCTTAGAATAATTTTTTAGCTTGTTTCTAAAACTTTGGGTTGAAATTGAATTATAATTTTATTATTTGCATTTTGATCCCTGCTCACTCTATAGGCCATAACTTGAGCTCTGGATATCAGATTGAAGCATTAAAGCAGTCGTTGGAAAGCTAAAAATCAGAGCTACAACTTTTGTGTTGGAATAAAATCTCAATGCCGAACTCTACTGGGCTTAAATTGCAGATCTCGTAATCTGGATCGTTGTAATAATTTTAAATCGCAGGTCACTTGTTTTTATAGCCCAAAGCCAAGCAATATATATTGGGAATTTTCTTTCCTTTCTTGGCATGTATTTTTTCGGACAGAATCAGAAATATGAACACTTTTTATTTTTAATTCCATGGAAGGCTAATTTTCATCAGATTAATCCACGAGTTCAGAGTTTCATCACACTTGGAGATTAAGGTTATACCGTCAATTATGATTCATGATTCTATTTTTGTTTATTTGATTATATTGATATTTTGATTGCTTAAACTGAATTTCAATAGGATCGGTTAAATTTATTTGATAGAATTCGGTTTCAGTCTCTAATTTAATTGAATTATAATTATGCGACGCTTGATCGTTAATTGAAATATTTTGATGATTGTGATGCTTAATCCAGTCAACGAAACCGAATTCACATAGGATTGATTACGCTTGTTTGATCAATTCTATAGTCAAATGAAAATAGAATCACGAATTAGGAATTAAACTCATTGATAGAATCTATGATAGGTCCGAAACTCGAATAAGTGGATTAATCGTTTTGCTCATCTGTTCAAACTAAATCATTATAAAAGCCTCACTTTCTAAATTTGAACTCTCAATTAGGTTAATATTATTATATCAGAAGTCCTTGCGAAATGACTCGAGTTATTACCCCTTTTTACATTTATTTTCAATCGTATTTGATCCGTGCGCGACAGCGGATCAAATTGGCACCGTTGTCGGGCACTCTCTAATAACAATATTAACCAGTTTTAGAGTATTACTAACCATTCTAACAATTGTTTCTTCGTGCTTTGTTGTTCTACAGGTCGGATAGGGTTGTGCTAGCTCGTAGGCACGTTGCTAGTAAAAAAAAATCCGATTTTCAGGCGACTATCTTGGATTGCCTCGAAATTTCGCCAGAAAATCAGAAGAAAAAAAAAATCAAGGAATAAGACTCCCTAATAAGGGACTTATTATGGAATTGATGCTTAAATTCCCAAATTCCTTCATCTGGACCACTTTTTATTTTTTTGAATTTTTTATATTTTCAAAAAATCCAAAAAAATTTGCGTTGCCTTTATTTGATTTTTAGAGATTTTTTGTGGTGTTTTTATATTTTTTTGGATTTTATTTGATAGCGTTTTCGATTTTTCACTTCAATTTTAGCAGTAGGGACATTGTTGGAATTTTCAAAATTGTGATTTTGCATTGTATTGTTATGATGATGCACGACTAGGGCTAGTTCTATAAATCTGCACCCCCTTGACCCTGAAATAGATAGGACCTTCCATTTACGTCGTAGACTTAATAGAGCTGCTGCTAGTGCTAATGCGTCAGATAGAGAGTCAGATAGAGATAGTGATAGTGAAAGTGGCATTTTGCTACACAACATGGCTGATATGAATAATAGAACTTTGAGACAACTTGTTGCACCTGATGTTACTTATAATGCATTGTGTATTCAATATCCTGAAGTTACTGTACCATTTGAACTTAAATCTGGTTTAATACACTTGCTTCCAAAGTTTAATGGTCTTGCAGGTGAGGATCCCCACAAACACTTGAAGGAGTTCCATGTGGTCTGTTCTACCATGAAGAAATTGTTTCTAGAAAAATTCTTCCCTGCCTCAAGAGCTGCTTCAATCAGAAAAGAAATATGTGGCATTAGACAGATTGACAGGGAATCACTACATGAGTATTGGGAGAGATTCAAGAAATTGGTGTCTAGCTGTCCTTACCACCAGATTTTTGATCAATTGATTATCCAGTATTTTTATGAAGGTTTGCTACTTATGGATAGAAGTATTTTGGATGCTGCTAGTGGGGGAGCACTTGTCGATAAGACCCCAGAAGCGGCAAAAGCTTTGATTGAGAACATGTCCATTAACTCCCAACAGTTTACAATTATAAGCAATTCAGCAGTTTTGACAAGGGGAGTGAATGAGGTTCAAGCTTCTTCCCACAAGAATCTAGAAAGCAGACTTGATGAGCTTACATCTTTAGTAAAGAAATTGGCAGTAGGTAAAGCCCAAGCAGTGGTATGTGGTATTTGCACTTCTCTAGAGTATCCTATAGATTCATGTCCTACTTTACAAGACGATCCAATTGCTGATGCTCCTCAAGCATATGCAGCAAACATAATCACCCCTCAAGCCAACTATGATTTGTCGTCTAACAGGTACAATCCCAGTTGGAGAAACCATCCCAACCTGAGATGGGGGAATTCATCTGCACAACAGCAACCTGGGCAACAAAACAGTTCGCATCAAAAGAACATTCCACATCAGCAGCAAAACAACACACCTTCATTAGAGGACCTTGTCAAGCAAATGGCTGTCCAAAATCTTCAATTTCATCAAAGAACAGATTCAACAATTCAGAATTTGGAGACAAAGATTGGCCAACTGGCCACTTCAATTAATCAGATGCAGACTCAGGGATCAAACCAACTACCTGCCAAGTCAGTAGTAAATCCAAATGCCCCTAATGTCAGTGCAATTACATTGAGGTCCGGGAAAGCTGTTGAAATACCAAAGGTACCTGAAACTGTTGTGAAAAATAACAAGGTTGCTGAAGAAATTTTGATACCTGAAACTGTTGATGTTGAGCAAAATATACCACTTCCTTTTCCTCAAAGGGTAGTGAAGACTAAGAAAATGGACGAGGCAGATAGGGACAGGGAGATCTTGGATACATTTAGGAAGGTGGAAGTGAACATTCCCCTCTTGGAAGCAATTAAACAGATCCTAAGATATGCCAAATTTCTAAAAGAGTTGTGCACACACAAGAGAAGGTTAAAAGGTAATGAAAGAGTAAACACGGGGCGTAATGTTTCAACCCTCATTCAGCCCATGCCCCAGAAATGAAAAGATCCAGGAACTTTTTCCATTCCATGTACCATAGGCAATAGTCAATTTGAAAATTCCATGTTAGATTTAAGAGCTTCCATTAATGTTATGCCCACATCTATTTTTAACTCTCTTGCTCTTGGACCTTTATAGAGTACAGGTGTTACCATTCAACTGGCGAACAGGAGCAATGCTCGCCCTATTGGGCTTGTGGAGGATGTACTTGTTCGAGTAAATGAACTAATATTTCCTGCAGATTTTTACATTCTGGACATGGAGGGAGAGAATAATTCCAACAGGGCGCCTATCATTTTAGGCAGACCATTCTTGAAAACTGCTAGAACAAAAATTGATGTACATGCTGGAACTCTATCCATGGAATTTGGTGATAGCATTGTAAAATTTAACATCTTTGATGCTATGAAACACCCCATGGAAGAGCATTCTATTTTTCAAATTGAATGCTCTTGCTGATTTGGTTGATGACACTTACCCTGATATGTTTGCTGCTGATTTTCCTTCACTGTCTGATTTTAATGATACTTATATTTGTGAATTTTGCAAAGATACTCAGTTGTGATCTGTGTGCTGAGATCGAAGTTGCTTTGCAGGTTGATCATTATGTTGATGTTGATATTTCTACTAACATAATTGATTTTGCAGACTTAGCTTCGGTCACTGGTATTGTACCCTCTATTGAGCAGCCACCGACTATAGAGGTTTAACCACTTCCTGAAAATTTGAAATATGCATATTTAGAAGGAAGTGACAAATTACCTGTGATTATTTCAGCCAAACTTGAAGATGAACAGGAAGAGAAGCTGTTGCAGATTTTGAGAAAACACAAGAAGGCAATCAGATGGACCTTGGCTGATATTCCTGGTGTTAGCCCATCCATGTGCATGCATAGGATACTATTAAAGGATGGAGAAAAATCAGTGAGGCAGCCCCAAAGGCGACTTAACCCATTAATTCTGGATGTTGTAAAAAAGGAAGTGACCAAGCTCTTGCAAGCAGGCATTATATACCCCATCTCTGATAGTTAATGGGTGAGTCTGGTGCAGGTAGTCCCTAAAAAAACTGGACTCATGGTGGTTAAAAATGAAAATAATGAACTTATCCCCACACGAGTGCTGAACAGCTGGAGGGTATGCATCGATTACAGGAGACTAAACCTGGAAACTAGAAAGGGTCATTTTCCTTTACCATTCATTGATCAGATGCTTGAACAGTTGGCTGGTAAGTAACATTATTGTTTTCTTGATGGTTTTTCTGGTTATTTTCATATCCATATTGCACCGGAGGACCAAGAAAAGATCACGTTCACTTTCCCTTTCGGCAAATTTGCCTATAGGAGGATACCATTTGGCCTATGCAATGCTCATGGAACTTTCCAAAGCTGCATGATTAGTATTTTTGCTGATTTGATATAAAGTTGTATAGAAGTTTTCATGGATGATTTTACTGTGTATGGTTCCTCATTTGATGTATGCTTGAACAATTTTGATAGAGTTTTGCATAGATGTATTGAAACTAACCTTGTGTTGAATTATGAAAAATGTCATTTTATGGTTGAACAAGGCATAGTTTTGGGACATGTGATCTCTAAGAATGGGATGGAAGTGGATCCTGCCAAGATTGATGTGATTTCTAATTTTCCTTACCCATCTTGCATCAGCCACCAATTGGACCCTCCCTTTTGAAATTATGTGTGATGCATCTAATTATGCAGTGGAAGCGGTCCTTGCACAAAGGGTTGGCAGGGCTGCCCATGTTATTTATTATGCTTCTAGGACTTTAGATTCTGCACAGGCTAATTATACTACCACTGAAAAGGAACTTTTAGCTATTGTTTTTGCTCTTGATAAGTTTAGATCATATTTTCTAGGTTCGAAGGTAGTTGTTTTTACTGACCATGCAGCTTTGAAGTTCTTGTTGAAGAAACTAGAAGCAAAACCGAGATTGATCCGGTGGATGTTGTTACTCCAAGAATTTGATTTAGAGATTAAAGATAAGAGTGGAGCAGAAAATCTGGTGGCAGATCATTTGAGCAGAATAGAACTGGATGAGGACCCCATCCCCATTCAAGATGACTTCCCTGATGAGCAACTGCTACAGTTGCGTGAGGTAAATCCTTGGTTTGCTGATTTAGTTATTTACCTAGTTGTTGGAGTCCTTCCTGCAGATGCATCCAGAACACAAATACACAAACTTAAAAGTGATGCCAAATACTATGTGTGGGATCATCCATATCTGTGGAAATTCTGTAGTGACCAGGTGATTAGGCGATGGGCCCATTTCCTGTATCTTTTGGTTTTGTCTACATTTATCTTGCTGTTGATTATGTTCCAAAGTGGGTGGAAGCAATACCCACTAGGACTAATGATTCTAAAGTTGTTGCAGGTTTTATCAGATCAAATAGTTTTTGCAGGTTTGGAATACCCCGGACCATCATAAGTGATCAATGCACTCATTTTTGAAACCGCACCATGGACGCTTTGCTTCGGAAGTGTGGGGTTGTGCACAGAGTTTCTACACCTTATCACCCCAGACTAATGGGCAAGCTGAAATCTCAAACAGGGAAATCAAACAGTTCTTAGAGAAGATGGTGCAGCTAAACAGAAAAAGACTGGAGTCGTCGGCTAGAAGATGCTCTTTGGGCTCACAGAACAGCATACAAAACACTAATAGGAATGTCCCCTTATCGACTTGTGTTTGGTAAGGCATGCCACCTCCTAGTGGAAATAGAGTACCGTGCTTATTGGGCTGTTAAGAGCTGCAACCTTGAGATGGAGAAAGCAAGTTTGGAGAGAAAGCTTCAATTGCAACAACTTGAAGAGCTTAGACTAGAAGCTTATGAGAACTCCCGGATCTATAAAGAGAAAACTAAGTCTCATCATGATAAGATGATTTCTAGGAAGGAATTTTCCATTGGCCAAAAAGTTTTACTATTTAACTCCCGTTTGAAAATTATGGCAGGTAAACTTCGATCCAAGTGGATTGGTCCTTTTGTTGTTACTAACACTTTTCCTCATGGTGCAGTGGAAATAAAAAGTGAAAACACCAACAAAGTGTTCAAAGTAAATGGACAACGCCTCAAGCTATTCCATGAGAGCTCTGTGCTTGAAGATACTACCATAGAAGAACTCTCTTTGGAAAAGCCCACCTACGCTGAAGTTTGAACAGGGAGCTCCTTTTCCTTACTCTTGATTTATACTTGTTACTTTCATTGAGGACAATGTGTAATTTAAGTGTGGGGGTAGTATTTAGGATTTTCTTTGTTATAGGATTTCAAAAAAATTATAAAAATAAAAAAAAATATAAAAAAAAAAAGTGTATTGCATTGCATGCTTTTTCATCAGATTTGGTGGTTGTAAATGTTGTGAATAAATGTTGTGAGTTTGTTTGGACTGACATGATTGGATAGTATCTTTGAATTCTTGGTAAAATAAGTTAGATTAAAATGCTAAATTGCGTATCATTTGTGATAGGTCATTAACCCTTGTAAAATTTTGAGCATATTATGAATGGAATACATTTTTCCATCTTCTTTTTTTTGTGTGATATCTCACTCATGATTGCTAGTTACGCTAGAACTTCACTTGACTCTTGTCCGCATGCATATATTGAAATGATCAAGGCATTTGTTTCTTGTTAAGCTACTAGCGAAATAAGTCTACCCTTCAATTATCCATTTGTTTAAGCCCCTTTGAGCCTAATTATCCCATTCTTTGTTATATAGCTCATTACAAGTCTAAAAGTGAAAAACAATGAATTGACCCAATCTTGGGGGATAAAGGAGTCTTTCCTTAAATAAGTGTGGGGGTGCTCAACTCAACTTGTTTGTTTAAATTTGAGGTTTACAAAATGGGGTTGTTATGGCTTATGTCCCTACTGTAGTACCTCAATTTTGTCCGAATTAACTAAAAATAACTCTAACAATATGCATATAATAATATGTTTAATAATATATTATTATAAAAAATCTCAAAAAAACTCACCCGTTTACAAATATGATTCAAATTTGAGTATATACCGAAAGAGTTGTGAATTACTACGACACAACTCTAACGTGAGAAAAGAATTTTCATTTAAATTTTATTGTCATGTTTAACTTCATTTATTTTATTGTTTTTCAATCATTTTATTTTACTTTCATTTTAATTAAAATCATTTTATTTTCCTGTTTTTCCTGCCCTGTCAGTTTTTCATTTCATTTTATATAGTATACCAACACAGCACACGCACATCAACTCAAACCATCAACTTCGGCCAGCCAAAACACAGCAACACGCCTCTTCCTGCAAACACAGGAACACTTTTCAAAATCACTTGCAAACACAGGAACACTTTTCAAAGTACAAACATGCTACAAACCAGTTTCTTGCCTAATTTGATTTATTTTTTAGCTTAATGAGGTAATTACTTGTAACATCTATGTACTCATTGAAAAAGGTAGAAAACACTTTTTCCTTAATTATACATTGCTTAAAATTTGTTACAAAAACAATACAAAATCCAATTAAAATTGGTTGTAAAACAATACAAAATCCAGAGCTCAAATTTATCTACTGATCAGAAACACTCACCATTTTACTTATAAATTGAGACAAAAAAATCAAGAAAGGGGAGGATTTTTTTGGAATAGGTCTGAGACAGGAGAAGGAATCAACCCAGAGGAGTAATAAAATTGTTGGGAGTCTAAACCCATACAAAAACAAACAAAAACAAGTAAAAACCTCATTAAAACACAAACAAGCGGAAGAAGTAAGGTATTTTTTTTATTTTCTTCCATTTAATCTTCTTGTTATTCTACAAAATGTAAATTTAGGATGACTATATTTGAAATAAAATAAAAATTGTGCTTATGTAAATGTACCATTATGAGATGAAAGAATAAAATTTGCTTTTTCTTTTTAAACCTTCGACGAAACCGTAGCCAGAGCGGGACCCTTTTTTAGCCCTACCGTGCTTGACGTTTTCCTGTTTTTCTTCTTACTGCGTTTCCTGTTTTGTTTTGCTTTTCTTCTTCATGTGTGTCCTGTTTTTTCTCTTATATTCTTTTCCAGAGGCCGTTTTGGGTTTCAACGTGTCCTTGGTTTGCCCTTTTGTAAACTATGTCATTTTAATATATATATATATATATATATATATATATATTTTTTTTTTGTTCTGTTGATTTTTTTTTATCATTATATATAAAAATTAGTTTTTGGATTTTAAGATCATTTGGTTCTTTATAAGCATTATATCTTTAGCATTTTTATTTTAACCTTTTTTTATTTTTATTTTTTAAAATAAGTCTTACTTTTATATATTGAAATTTAATTAATTTAATAATAAATATTAAATGTTAATTAAATGTATCATCTTTTAATTTATTAGTTATCAAGATAAAGGTTGTATAACTTAATAATTCTAAAACTAGTTTTTATAAATAAATAAATTTCATATTTTTATTTATTTAAAAATATAATTAATTAGATGCGACATCTTTTAATCTTTGAGTTGTTAAGATACAAGTTGTATAACTTAATAATTCTAAAACTCATTTTTATAAGTAAATTAATTTAATTTTTTATTTATTTAAAAATCTAATTAATTAGATGCGACATCTTTTAATCTTTGAGTTGTTAAGATACAAGTTGTATAACTTAATAATTCTAAAACTTGTTTTTATAAGTAAATTAATTTAATTTTTTTATTTATTTAAAAATCTAATTAATTACATGCGACATCTTTTAATCTTTGAGTTGTTAAGACACAAGTTGTACTACTCGACAATTTTAAAACTTAATATTTAAAATAAAAAATGATAAAATATTCTTAAAAGGATTAAATTAGATGTGATTTACCAAGAACTACATAGCTTTGATTTCTCCATCGCACCGGGAGAAACGTAGGAGCAAGATCACACTCTTGTCAAGCACATTAATAAAAAAAATCTTTTTTTTTCTCTCTATATCTTTTTAAGTACACATTTATTTAAAAAAAAACAATTGATATTCATATTTATTAATAAGGAGAAATAAATATATTTAAGTTAATATTAATTTTGCACAATTAATGATAGATAACCCTTTTTTTAACGGATGTCGTAGAGTGCTAATATCTTCCCTATGCATAATCGACTCTCGACTCAAAGTTTGGTTTCAAAGACCATTTTTTTATTTATTTTTTTTAAGGGTTTTCCAATATTTTCCCTATTTTAAAATAAACTTTGGTGGCGACTCCATTGAATTTCGAGAAACACTCGAAATTTTAGGCTGCGACAGCTTGCGACTCTGCTGGGGACTATAAGAGAGTCAAGTCTAACATAATTAATTGTGCAAATTTTTTTTTTCTTTTATATTAGTTTCTCCTTTCATTTTCTTTACTTTATGCCTTTATTTGTTTATTAGCTATTTTCTTGTAGTCATTATCTTTATATATATATATATATATATATATATATATATATATATATATATATATATATATATATATATATATATATATATGTGTGTTGAGAATTTTATATCGTTTATTGGATTGTGATTGTCTTCACACACTACACATTCACTTACACACACACACTTATGAGTGAGACCCTATACTCGGGCCTGAGTGAAGCTTGAGTTTAGTTAGAGGTTGAGTGGTAATCATTATGGATGTACATCCTAATTGGATATTGCAAAGACCTCGTCTAGAGTATGACTCTATTAGAAATACCTACATTTTGGATGTACTTCCTATTTGTAGTGATGTTTCAATGCGAGTACCTGACTCTAGAGACCAATGACTTTTAGGACTGTAGAGCCCACCTAGGAAAATGTTCACGAATTAAGAATCTTATATACTTTAAGATTTCTCCAATCTTGGATTGTGATTCTCTTCACACACTACACATTCACTTACACACACTTGAGTGATACCCTAATTCATGGTTTGAGTAAAATTTAAGATTCGTCTGAAGTTGTGTAGTGTTAGCTTTTTGGATGGTTAGCATGAAGACTTCACCTAGAGTTTCATTTCTTTTGAGAATTATTATCACTTCTAATAGTTTACCTATTATTGTTGAGAATATTCCAAAATGGAATCCATAACTCTAGGAACCATATTCAAAATCATAGAGCCTGTTGGGAGAGGGTCACTAACAAAGAAAGCTCACGAATCTTTTAAATGTAAGCAAAACCTATGTAGGTCACAATGGGAGCATTTTTCTTTTCCAAATTCAAATCAACATTATACATTGTGCAAAAGTGCCTAATATTTAATTTCATATTGAAAGAATTGATCATTTCACACAATACACTCAAATTAGTCTGACATGAAGGTCTAAGTGACATTAGCATAAAGTCCACATAGCATATATCATTACACCGTCATATAGTTCTAACAATACTAATAGTACATGAAAAGCTCATTGTAAATAGCCAAAATTCAAAAAAAAAATAGCATGCACTACGTATTAAAAATTGAAGAAAAATCAATGGTTCATCCATTTGGTGGCTAAATCTACATTTCACGTTGCATTTGCACATGCATAAACAAAAACAATGTATTTTGTATTTGTTCACTTCCCTTTTTATTCATTTAGCATGGTAGCATATTATTTTCATTTACATTTGATTTTGAAATAATGTTAATCATCTAAAAAAAAGTTAAATATTTAAACAGTTAGTCTCATACTTATGAAACATTGCTACACATTTGCATCATGGTATTACATCATCATATTTTCATTCATGCAAGTCATTTTTTTTTCGCTCTAATGAGTGGTGTGTGTTCTTGAAATGATGTTTATTTGCAAAAAAAAATTGAATTGGTCATTGTCCTTTGAAAAATAAGATTTGTCAAATCATAAATAAACTCAAAATTAATTGAGACTCTTGAGAACACACCTCATAGTCTTTTGTTGACAAAAAACATCTAAATATGATGTCAAATTTAATAACTTATGTGATTGACATAATTAAAAAAAATTCAAGTAAAAAACTAATGTAACCTTTGTTTGGACCATTCATTTAATGAACATGCATGTCATGTGTTTCTACTCTTTCATGACCCCGTTAATGTCCTCGTTCGTACACATTCCTTCATTCTTCTTTCCTTTCCGATCTTGCCTTAATCTCTTTGAAAAAATTGGTCTCACAAATTGAATTTCAAAGGGATACCTAATTGATTTCCAATAATCAAATCTCACAAAGTAATACTTTGAAAGTTCCAAATTGGTGCAAGGTCTTTTAAAAGAATTTGATTAATGGAAAAGTCCGTTAGGATTGAAAACCTGTAGTGGCATCCTAAGCAAAAGTTAGGGCAAAAAACAAAAAAAAACAAAAAAAGAGAAAAAAACAAAACAAAACAAAAAAGCAATTGAATAGATTTGTCAAGCTTTGTCCTAAAGTTAATTTTTTTTTGAAAATAAACAATCATGATTTGAAATGAATCTTATGTTTTGCCATTCAACATCAAAAAACTGAAACAAAAAACCTATCCCTTGCTTCCCTTTTTTTTTTTGAGCCAAAAAGTG
>JBBPBP010000003.1:7133034-7154130 GCA_037974735.1 Cicer chorassanicum
AAAAAAAAAGAACTAAAATAGTCTATCAATCAAAGACCATAGATAAAGGAGATTGAAAAAATCAAAAAAATAAAAGAAAACATGAAAGTAAGTGCAATACAAATTTTGGATTGATACCCTATGAGGTAAGTCTTTGATCTAAAAAATCATTGTCTTAATTGACCTTAGAATAATTATTTTAGCCTGATACATCATTTTTTGTTCCTTCATAACCCTCTTAGTCATTCACCACATTACATGTCTAAAAGGTGCATTTTGATAAATGATTGATTGTTCATTATCTGAATTTTTTAATTTTGGGACAAAATTTTAAATCTCGTTTGCAATATGCTAAAACAATCCTTAAGGACTTGCACGCTCAAGATTCTTTCAAAGAAAGAGAACACTTTGGAAAAATTGTGGAGATCATCAACGAGATCAAATTCTTTGTACATAAACAAATGATAATTATCATACTTATCAATGAGAGAAATCTTTCAAATGATGGACATAAATTAAGGCATTCAGTATTCAACCGAGATAATACTTATACCTTTCATTCATATTCATATATTCTATAAAACAATTGTTCATTCATTCAACCCATTCTCTCCACACTCATTAAAACTCCCGTAATACGAGAGAAGTCTTTCAAATTGATACTCTAAAGTTGGGGCAACGCCACCCTTGTCCCATTCAAACATTGTGTCTTCCAAAATCATAACTTGGGGCAACCATTTCACTATTTTTTCTAATCACATACACAATATTTTGTATATTCCAAAATAAGGGCATTTTCTCCGTCATTCATTCAAGGATTGAGTATCTCTTAATTTCAAATTTAGGACAACTCATTATCTTTGATTCTCCATATATCATCTAAATTTTTTTCATCATTCACATACTGCATAAATGGGGCACCTCCCCCATCTTTCATTTTTGTATTCCTACAAAACTAATTTTGATGTTGTTTTTCTAATCACTCATTTCACCTCAACATCCTCTCACTATCTTTCCATGATGGGGCACTTTTTTGTTCCTTCTTGCTTAGCTCGTGGAGAATAGCTAGGTAATCTCACTTTCTTTAGACTACGACAACTATTTGTTAAAATCTAAATTAAAGCAATGTAATCCTTCATGGATTGAGGCAATTACCTTAGTTTCCAAAGCCCATGTATTTCCACCTATCACCCAAATATTCCATACTCCTTTTGAGGCACATCTTAACCAACTCTTTCAACCTTATTTTCACTATCATGCATGCTTAATTAAATAACGTGTCAAAGAAAGATAATGTAAGTTCATTGACAAGATCTAACAATTCTTTGAAAAGTCTTCAATTAACATCCTTGACCAAAAAGAGTTGAGTTTTTTTAAGGTGTCTTAGTCAAAAGAAAAGACTAAGGTGGTGAAAATTATTCGACGACTGTAGTAAAAAAAACTATAGTTGATCATATTTTTTCCAAGAAGTCATCACTCAATCATTGATGGAGACTACAATCATCAAGATTCACTAATTTGCAACAGTTGAGTGAAAATAACGATAAACGTAAACATGACAAACTTGATTTTGCTTGAGTTTGAGTTCAAATCTTGTTTTACATATTGAAGTTTTTCAAGGATGTGATCAAGTCAAGAAATTCATTTCTTACACAAAAAACAGCTTTCTCACCAAACAAGGTCATTGCATCCTCTTGTTCTAAAAAAATGAACCATGATAACAAACAAAAAACTAAAGATCAGATGTGCATCTTGAGTTTTTGCATCAATAGAGATAATCATAGAAGGCGGATCCATGCATCTTGCATTAATCGTGTATGCATCATATCATGCATCTCACCTCATGCATCTATGCATAACTTGACGCAATTCATGCACCTTGCATCATGCTCATGTTTAAAGATCTCACAATCTTCTAATTATATGGCATGTCATATGCTCGCGTCAAGCCCAACGCTCCAATGACACACAAATTATTGCCCAAACACTACTCAATCCCCTAAAATTTCGCACAAATCGACCAATAGACAATCTACTCGGTGATTAAAATAAGATTTGATCATATTGGAGTAACATTCAAGATGTACATCTTGCTTGGTTATGACTAATACTTTGTTTCAGTTGTGGTAACTTATTGAATGTACATTCTGTTTGGTTATCACAAGCAAAATTTATGGATAAATTTAGTTGTGGCAACAAAAACTACTCCTATATTTATAGGACATGAGTTATGACATCTTAAAGATCCTATAAAATATCAAAAGGTCCGATTTTCACTGGCAACTCAAACACTAAGTCCAATATTTTGTTGGCACCTTAGAGTCCAATCTCCATTGGCACTCCAAAGCCTAACGTAGACACCTTAAAGACCAATCTCCATCGGCACTCCAAAGCTCAATATTATTGGCAAAAAAAAGGTTCAATTTTCATTGGCAACTCAAACACTGAGTCCAATCTCCATTGGCACTCCAAAGCCCAATATTATTGGCAAACAAAAAGGTCCAATTTTCATTGGTATCTTAAACAGTAATCCCAATCTTCATTGGAACATCAAAGACCAAAGTTCATTGGAACCCCAAAGCCTAGTATTCATTGTCAAATAAAAAGTCCAGTTTTCATCGGCAACTAAAACACAAAGTCCAATCTTCATTGACAAACACAAAAAAAATGTCCAATTTTCATCGACATCTGAAACCCAAAGTCTAATATTCTTTGGCATCCCCCTAAACTCAATCTTCAGTGGCTTTTTAAGCCCAATATCCACTGAAATCCACAACCATCGTTAGTTGGTAGCTTAGAATGCTATGATACATCAAAGCCAAATATCCATTGGCATCCACAACATGTACCCTTTAGCATCCAACACCAAGGATCTACAAAACACCGCATAAGCCCAATATCTGTTGGCATCCAAAAGCCCAATGTCCATAAGCAATCCAAAGCCAAACTTTTATTGGCACTACAACCCAATTTTAATTATCCATCGACACTACAAAAGTCCAGGATTTACCAGCAAACCAAAAATTCCAATATCTATTGGCATCCAAATCTCATTACCTACAAGGTAATGATCATTTACATGTTTATCATCTACGCATCGGTAACCAATCTAAAGATGATCATTTACATTTTTGTCGATCTACACATCGGTAATCAATCCGAAGAAGATCATTTACCTTATAGTCAATCTACGCATCACTAACCAATTCGAAGACGATCATCTACATTTTTGTCGATCTACGCGTCAATAACCAATCTGGAGACGATACATTTTTGTCGAACTACGCATCGGCAACCAATCCGAAGACGATCATCTACATTTTTGTTGATCTACGCACCAGTAACCAATCTGGAGACGATCATTTACATTTTTGTCGATCTACACATCCATAACCAATCCTAAGACGATCATTTACCTTCTCGTCGATCTACGCATCGGTAACCAATCCGAAGACGATCATCTACATTTTTGTCGATCTACGCCCTAGCAACTAACCGTCGGAAACTACGATAATGCTTTTCATTTTGACAATCACCAACCCTTTTTTACATTACATATCAAATTATTTTTTGTTTTTGAAATTAATTTACTTTCATAATTTATACAAAATTTAGGTCCTTATATTTAATTATCTTTTACCATTTTTTTACTAGTAAAAAATAATTAAATAGCGGCAGCTGTAGTACCTCAATTTTGTCCGATTAACTAAAAATAACTCTAAAAATATGCACATAATAATATGTTTAATAATATATTATTATGAAAAATCTAAAAAAAATCACCCGTTTACAAATCTGATTCAAATTTAAGTATATACCGAAAGAGTTGTGAATTACCATGGCACAACTCTAACGTGAGAAAAGAATTTTCATTTTAATTTTATTGTCATGTTTAACTTCATTTTATTTTATTGTTTTTCATTCATTTTATTTTACTTTCATTTTATTTAACTTCATTTTATTTTACTTTCATTTTATTTAAAATCATTTTATTTTCCTGTTTTTCCTACTCTGCCAGTTTTTCATTTCATTTTATATAGTATACAAACACACCACACGCACATCAACTCAAACCATCAACTTCGGCCAGCCAAAACACAGCAACACGCATCTTCCTGAGGAACACTTTTCAAAATCACTTGCAAACACAGGAACACTTTTGAAAATCACGATGTATTCTTTTATTTTCTTTGCCTTATTAACATCCTAGTACAAACATGCTACAAACCAGTTTCTTGCCTAATTTGATTTATTTTTTAGGTTAATGAGGTAATTACTTGTAACATCTGTGTAGTCATTGAAAAAGGTAGAAAACAATTTTTCCTTAATTATACATTGCTTAAAATTTGTTACAAAAACAATACAAAATCCAGTTAAAATTGGTTGTAAAACAATACAAAATCCAGAGCTCAAATTTATTTACTGATCAGTAACATTCACCATTTTACTTATAAATTGAGACAAAAAAATCAAGAAGTTGGAGGATTTTTTTTGAATAGGTCTGAGACAGGAGAAGAAATCAACCCAGAGGAGTAGTAAAATTGTTGAGAACCCTAAACCCATACAAAAACAAAAAAACAGAAACAAGTAAAAACCTCATTAAAACACAAATAAGCAGAAGAAGTAAAGTATTTTTTATTTTCTTCCATTTAATCTTCTTGTTATTCTACAAAATGTAAATTTAGGATGACTATATTTGAAATAAAATAAAAATTGTGGTTATGTAAATGTACCATTATGAGATGAAAGAATAAAATTTGCTTTTTCTTTTTAAACCTTCGACGACAATGTCGCCAGAGCGGGACCCCTTTTTAGCCCCGCCGTGCTTGACATTTTCCTGTTTCTTCTTGCGTTTCTTCTTACTGCGTTTCCTGCTTTGTTTTGCTTTTATTCTTCTTGCGTGTCCTGTTTTTTCTCTTCTATTCTTTCCCAGCGGCCGTTTTGGGTTTCAACGTGTCCTTGGTTTGCCTTTTTGTAAACTAGGTCATTTTAATATATATATTAAAACTTATTGCATAAATTTAGAAACCCAGTGAATCCAAAACAATTATATGACAAAATAGTTTATGGTATCCTTTTATAATGGGCCTACTTATTTGGTATCTTTTTATTGTTTTTTTTGTTCTGTTGATTTATTTTTTTTATCATTATATATAAAAATTAGTTTTTGGATTTTAAGATCATTTGGTTCTTTATAAGCTTTATATCTTTAGCATTTTTATTATATCATTTTTTTATTTTTACTTTTTAAAATAAGTCTTACTTTTATAGATTGAAATTTAATTAATTTTTAATAAATATTAAATCTGCTAAAAAAAAGAAATATTTTATTAAATGTTAATTAAATGTATCATCTTTTAATCTATTAGTTATCAAGATACAGGTTGTATAACTTAATAATTCTAAAACTCGTTTTTATAAATAAATTAATTTCATTTTATTTATTTATTTAAAAATATGATTAATTAGATGCGACATCTTTTAATCTTTGAGTTGTTAAGATACAAGTTGTATAACTTAATAATTCTAAAACTCGTTTTTATAAGTAAATTGATTTAATGTTTTTATTTATTTAAAAATCTGATTAACTAGATGCGACATCTTTTAATCTTTGAGTTGTTAAGATACAAGTTGTATAACTTAATAATTCTAAAACTCGTTTTTATAAGTATATTAATTTAACTTTTTTATTTATTTAAAAATCTGATTAATTAGATGCGACATTGTTTAATCTTTGAGTTGTTAAGACACAAGTTGTACTACTTGACAATTTTAAAACATAATATTTAAAATCAAAAATGATAAAATATTCTTAAAATGATTAAATTAGATGTGACATCTTTTTGCTCCTTAAATTTTTTGAGACACGAGTTGTACGACAAAATAGTCTTTAAACTTGTATCTTAAAATATTATTTAAATCAAATAAATTCTTTTCCAAAACAATTTTTTGTATCAACAACAAAACAAATCTTCTTTCAAAATAATCAACACATCGGGAGATATGTAGGAGCAAGATCACACTCTGGTCAAGCACATTATTAAAAAAAAAAAAAATTCTCTCTTTATCTTTTAAAGTACACATTTATTTTTTAAATAAACAATTGATATTCATATTTATTAATAAGGAGAAATAAGTATATTTAAGTTAATATTAATTTTGCACAATTAATTATAGATAACCGTTTTTGTTTTAACGGATGCTAATTCCATCCCTATACATAATCGACTCCCGAACTCAAAATTTGTATTCAAACACCATTTTTTATTTTATTTTTTTATTTTTAAGGGTTTTCCAATATTTTCCTATTTTAAAATAAACTTTGGTGGCGACTCCATTGAATTTCGAGAAACACTCGAAGTTTCAGGCCGCGACACCTACAAGAGATCAAATTGTAGATTGACTCACCAAGCCATTAAGTCACACACACTTCAGTCAACTTAGAGACAAACTTGGTGTGATCCACTCACCACTAGTTTGAGAGGGGAAGTTAAAGACGTATAAATAGTATTTATATATTATTATTAGCATTTACCTATTATCATTATAGCATTTATGTGTCATTACTAAAGTTAGTGTATAGTACTTATTACTGCCATAACGGTAGGATGTGTTCTACATGCAATGCAGTATATATATATATATATATTCAAGCCTTTTGGCAAGACTATTAGACCTTGCATATTTTGGGGGAGAAAGTAGCCCACTAAATGTCAGGAGCTACCATGCAAATGTTTACCTCAATCGTCGCATATATGTGTTTCAGGTTGAGTTGAGGGGATCTGTGAGGACAAGGTCAATTTGAATTGTCCGTCCACTTACGTGGCTCATAGTATAAGTCTCATAATCAATTACTTCAGAATTAGAAGGGACCAAATGACGAAGAAATGAAGTCTAAGTTCATGCATAGTATTGCATTGTCTTGTGATTGTTTTGTTGTGATTAATGTATGTCGAGAGTGATAGTAATTCATCATAGATAATTTGATAATACAACGATATATTGATTTTACTTGAGTGATTTTGACATTATAAAATGATGTGTCTTGGTTGCAAAGATCTTAACTATTTTTAAGATTGCATTTTCTATCACATATTTAGATGAGTAATATTGTTGCAGATTTTTCATTTCGGTTTTAGGTTGCTTGAGTTGAGTTTTATTTTTAAATTAGGTTTTTCGAGTGGTTTTGATTCTAATATTTTCTATCGTGTTCTTATTTATTTATTTATTTATTTATTTATTTGTTTTATACTTGTTTATCCACAAGTTTTGTTTTATATAATTAGAAAAAATAGTTTTTGTTAATATGGTGAAAGAATACGGTGAAAGGAGAACTTGCGAGAATATGAAGAGATAACTTTAGATTTTTTGGTGCGAGGGTAAGTGCATAAGAAAAAGATCAAAAGTTAAATCCGAATAATTGTAAAATAAAATAAATGATTAGACTGTAAGGGAAAAAAAAAAAAACATAGTTTCACTCAAAAAGATGTGTTTAAAGGGTGTGTTAGAGGGTATGACCTTAACCTTCTTCAAGAAAAGATATACTCACTAAAATATGTATATAGTAGATCTTATCTTTTGTTAATTATATTTATGTAAGTGAAAATACATAATATATTTCCCATTTTTCAAGCAATAGTGACAATAAACATGCCTAATGTGAAGTTTGGATCTTGGATGAATTATTAATAACGAAAATTTGATGCTTCGAGTACGTGGGGCTTAGTGGCTTACAAAATACAAGATCCGCAAAATACGTCTATGAAAAAAATTAATAACTAGTATAAAATCTTCTGCCAATATCACAAAAAATCTTCTGACCCATTTAAAAACATGAAAATTAGGATGCTGGCTTTTCATGAGAAAACGTGGCTTGTAAAAAAAATTTAAAGGAAAAAATTAACACAGTTTTTGCCTCAAAAGTAGCTTTAGAGTTGATAATAAACTATTAGTTTCCTGATAAATCACAGAAAAAATAGTTAGTTATTTTAATAAACTTGTTATTAGATTAAAAAATTTGAATGACTCAAAATAATAATTCAACCCGATTGTAACCACTCATTTAACCTACAACTCATTGTACCCGTAATCCGTAAAACCCGTTCTATGTAGTAAACCACATTGGATCGGTCGATGTTTTTGTACCTGACCCGCCCTACCTGAATCGTTGTTCAGTCCTACACATAACTACATAATTATAGTTATAAAACTTTTCATTCCTTTTAAAAAATTGAAAGGATATCAACTCTTGTAACAATATAATATATATATATATATATATATAAACCAAAGTTTGAAATAAGTGAGTTGAGGCTCCTTGACTTTTCTAGTTATATTACTTCCTTTGATAAATTAATTATTACTAACAATAATTTGATATATAAAAATCACATAACTAACTTTAGTTAAGAGACCAGGATAGTAGTGTTGACTTCAAGTAAACTCTAAAAAGATTGAACTCTCTTTGTCCCACAATAGAGATCCATTTGTTAAAAATAATTATCTCATATTATGCAATGCTTTTTAAATTTTTAATACAATATTAATTATTTATATTTTTGAATTGTATTATCTAATTATTATTATTTACATAACTATTAAATCAATATATTTTTTTTGTATTTATGATAAAGGAGGTTATACACTACGCGAAAAAACGCTTTTTACAGCGCTTTTTTTAAGCCTATTACAGCGCTTTTGTTAAAAAAAAAAGCGCTGTAGTTACCAGCGCTGTAAAAGGATATAACAGCGCTTGTTTATAAAAAAATAGCGCTGTAAAAAAGGTGGATATATTGCGCGCTTGTTATACGCCTTTTACAACGCTTCTAACAAAAGCGCTGTAAAAGGTGCACTTATTCAGATGCATTGTTATGCACCTATTACAGCGCTTTCTCACAAAAACGCTGTAAAAGGTGCACTTATCCAGATGCATTGTTATGCACCTATTACAGCGCTTTTTCAAAAAAGCGCTGTAAAAGGTGCACTTATTCAGATGCATTGTTATGCACCTATTACAACGCTTTTTCAAAAACGCGCTGTAAAAGGTGCACTTATCCAGATGCATTATCATGCACTATTTTGCACCTTTTACAGCGCTTGTAAAAGGTGCATAACAATGCACCTATTACAACGCTTTTATGAGAAAGCGCTGTAAAAGTTGTTTTTTTTTTTTAGTTTTATTAAATAGTATGCTGTAAATTTTAGAAGCGCTTTTTTTGGAAAGCGCTTTTTTTAAGAGACCATGATAGTAGTGTTGACTTCAAGTAAACTCTAAAACTATATTGGACTCCCTTTATTATACAATAGTGATCCATTTGTTAAAAAATTATCTCAAATTATATTACTCTATTTTAATTTTTAATGTAATATTAAATATTTAGTTTTTGAATTATATTATCTAATTAATATTATTTACATCACTATTAAATTAATATATTTTCCTCTATATTTATAATAAAAGGAAATATATCGGTAATAATCTAAAAAAAAGTTGCATCTAGGGGTGTACGTGGGTTGGGTTGGGCGGGTTTTGACAAAACCCAAGACCCGACCCGATCGATTATCTTTGGGTTGGGTTAAGTTCTAAACCCGTAATTTTTTTATTTAACCCGAACCGACCCGACCCGATCAAGAACGGGTTGGGTTGGGTTGGCGGGTCATACATAAATAATAACTTTTTTTTTATTTTACAAGAAAACATATTGAATGAAAATATATTTAATACTTGAATGTCTCAAAACTATAAAATTTCAAACAAATTATGCAATTCTTTAAAAAACTCATCAACCTCTCACACAAAAAAATAAATCCAACAATTTTTAAATACATAAATAAATTCAACAGTAAATCAATAAAAATTGGGCCTAATAAAAAAAGTGCAATTTTAATAATTAAAAAATTGATAAAATAAATTTTAGTTCATGTACACATATCAATCATATGAAATCTACACATATCAATCTTTATGTCATTTGGTTAGATTAATTCATGTAACAAGAAAAAATGCACATATAGTATGTTATCTTCACATATTAGACTGAAACATACATATCGACAACATATGACAATATCATGTGTCCCTATCAAATGTTTTTTCACAATGACAAGGATAAACTTGATTTAATTTATATTAATTTTTATTTAACAAATTATAGTATTATAAATAAAATAAGAAGTATTTTTAAAAGATTAGATAAAATTTTTGGGTGGTCGTGCCCAACCTATGTCCAACAAAGATTAGCTACTGGTTACACATAATCTACCAACCATTTTAGTTTACTAAGTACCATTCATTTGTTTATAGTTACTATTTTCAAATAAAATACTAAAAAAAAGTGTTTAATAGATTTAAATATAAAAAATTTAAAGTAAATTCATCGTAAGCTTTTGCATAAGCTTCAATTTTGCTCATAAATAGTATATAACTTTAATAAATAGTATTTAACTAAAAAAATTTGTATTTAACAAATGTAAAAAATTTAAACTAAATTCATTATAAGGATAAGCTTTCTGTTCATACCTTTATTACATAAAACCATAACAAAATATAACATTTAAATAAATAGTATTTGACTCAAATTAAATTGTTCATTTGAAAGAGACAATTCAAAAATTAGATATGAATTTTATGAGTTGGCGTATACAAAATTACAATGTCAAAACAAATTAAACGAGTTAAGTGTTTAGTCTATACGCATGAACACTTTGCATCAACATTCATATAAAAATCACTAATTCGTCTAAAATCAGTTATGAGCACCTATAGAACAAAAGAACAAGGTGGACAGCGGCGCGACTTCAAAAAGTCTTGAAGAAGGTATAGACAGAAAGTGGATGAAGGCAGCTGAAAGTCTAAATAAAAAGAAGAGTAATGAAACCCTATCGAACTAGCCAAACAATTTTTTTTTTTTAAATATATCTAGTTACCGGGTCGGGTCAACGGGTCGACGGGTTCAAATTGTTAAACCCATTACCCGACCCAAATATAAGCGGGTTTCAACGGGTTGGGTTGGGTCGGACCCGAAAGTGATCGGGTACGGGTAAAAATCGGGTTGGGTTGGGTTGGGTGATCGGGTTGACGGGTCGACCCGCGCCCATGTTCACCCCTAGTTGCATCCTCATATCGTTTCTATTTTTATAAATTCTATGTAGATTAACACATATTTTAAAAATATATGATACTCTATATGGTCTTACTTCTGTATATATAAGAAGAAAAAACAAAAACCATCAAAATCTACGATGTTCGTTTAATGTGTTAATTTTAATTTTTTTTTACTAAAACAACTTTGATATTAAATACTTTCACATATACTCTATTACAAACATTAATCGCTTTCTTAGTAAAAGTAAAAAATATAAAAGACACTTAAGCAATAAATATATTTTGAAACTTATAACTTTTTCTTATATTAAAAACTGAAATTTTCTTCAAAAATGTTCTTATATAAGAGACTCAAAGTAATTTATTTATTGACGTTATACTCATTAAATTATAGTTATAGAACTCATCATTTCTTTTAAATAATTGAAAAATCTCAACTTTTATAACAATATAAAATTCATATCCAAAAAAAAGTTTGAAGTCGGTGAGTTGGCGCTCCTTGATTTTTCTATCCATGTTACTTCCTTTGATGAATTAATTATTAATAACAATAATTTGATACATAAAAATCACATAATTAGTTTTAACTAAGAGACCAATATATAACATGTATATTCCGTGAATTGGCGCTTTTTGACTTTTTTACTCGTGTTATTTTCATTTATAACCTTATTAATTTATTTTTATTATTTTTTATATATAATCGTTCCACTAACTTACTATTTACCCATTATCTTTAGTATCTTATTCTCGGTACTATTATTTCAAATTTTTTTTTTTGTCAGAGTGGTCACTACTAGAAAAACTGGATGTAGCGTCGGCCACAAGTCCACACTAATAGGCCAAAAGCCGACGCTAACCTGGATTTAGCGTCGTATTAGCATCGGGGTCAGGCCTTGGTTAAAACGGTCGAAGCTAATTCATAGTGTCGGTCAAAAGTCATCTGACGCTATCTTAGCATTGCTCTGACTCACGCTAAGCAGACTCTACCAACAAAAATAGAACATCCGACGCTAGTTAAGTTCGTTGACACTTCATTGGAAAAAATTTAACTACGTCGGTATACCGACGCTAAAGTCAACATTTTGTCAACAAAATAGTTAACGTCGGCTACACCAACGCTACAGTCAAATAAAAGTCAACATTATCTTTAATATAGCGTCGACGTGACCGACGCTAACGTCAACAAAGAAAAGTCAACAGACAATTAGAGTTGGCCTCCCGACGCTACGGTCAAATAAAAGTCAATTTTATTTATAAGTTAGCGACGGTCTAGCCGACATTATGGTCAAAAATTGAAAAGTCAACATTGATTTGAAAAGAAACAAGTAAACAAACAACATTTTCAAAAAAGTGAACCTACCAATTTTATCCAATATATCTTAGTCATATATAATAAATTACAAAATCATTCAACTTTATATTCATTATTTTCTATCTAGTAACAATGAGAACAAAAGTTCCAATTTATATCATGGCATCGGTAACTTAAAAACTGCTACATAGACACTTTGTAGCAAGTCATTGAAACAATTGGCTATTTTAAAAAAATAGTCACAACAATAGAATATAACAAAGGTACAGCAACCCAAATCAAACACAAATCAGCATTCAATTAATAAAATTTTAATGATATGCATAAATAGTCTCAACTCTTAAACTAAAACAATCCTATGTGTTAATTATCAAAATGACATGTTTATAAAAAGATAATGACATGTTTATAAATAATTTTCAAATGTTGCTTCACATGTTTATAAATAATCAATCAATTGTTTATAAATAATTTTCTCTAGTTGTTGACTATGTTTCTTTAAGTATAGAAATTAACACATATGAATTCTAATCAATAGTTGATGGAGCATGCCATTCTTGAAACAGCTTACATGATTATAGCACATGCACCTAGTTATTTCTATAAACTTCAATTCTGAAGTAAATCTATCATGTTATACTATATATGCAGGGGGGTTCAAAGCATCTATTGTTGGCGTACCTTTTCGATAAGCCATGCTTTTTAGGGGTGCTTGAATTACAAGTAACTCATAACAAATTTGTTGTGACATAATCCTATGTAATCCACATTGTCTTATTTAGTTTTGAATGTAAATTTCAAGAGGTTGCAGTTGTTCTTCAAATTAATTTCACACTTGTTATAACTAATGTTATACTAGAAAGTTTACATGTAAAATTTAATTATAGCCTTATTTCAACTTCTACTTTTATGACAAACATATCATGTAAGGAGGAAAATTCAGACATTCAATGTATCCTCATTTTATATATAAAACAATTTTCCTCTACTTGAATATCATTTATAATATCGTTGTTGTCACCTCCAAATGAAACAATTAAGCATTTGGATGTTAAACTCATTCATTTGTATTTAATTTTATGACTGGTTCCAAAAACTATTTTTTAAATTCTCTTTTTTCATGTAGGCTAATGACATAGCTAATTTTCATGCTAATACACATATCCCAATTCTTGTTGGATCTAAGCTTAAGTAAATTGGAAAAAGCCATGTTGCTGCAATGAATTCACTAAATGGTGCATCAACATTGAGACTATTGGTAATCACAGTAGCATTTTTCTCACCCATTCTAGCAACAAAAGATCCAGAACCATCACCAATATCAAACCCTATTCTAATTCCATCACTTCCACCTAATGCTAAAACATCATCAACCAAAAAATCATTTTTACTTTTTGCTTTAACATATCTCAAATTCTCATAACCACTAACCAAATCAAAACAACTAATGCAATCTCTACTCAATTTCTTACCTTTCAAACATTCAACACTCTTACAATTTAAACCTCTCCAATTAACATTGTTATTATTAGACTTAATTGCACTTTTGGTCCCCTTATTTTAGGTGAAAATGGAAAGTAGTCCCCCATTTTGTTTATCCCCAGTTTTAGTCCCCCAAACAGATTTTGAGTCCAAATCACGATGAGTTGTCATTTTTTTAATGACGTGTCAAAAAAACAATGACGTGGCAGATGTCTATGTGGATTAAAAGTGATTATTATATTATTTCAAATTAAAAAAATACATTTTATGTTTTAAAAAACTATTATTATATTTATTGTTCAAAATTTTAAAAGAAAAGCAAAAAATAAATATAAAAATAAAAATTCAGCCAGACAACCCTAAAATAAAACGTAAAAAATCAGCCCCAATTTTATCAGCCCCAATTCAACTAATTTCAGAGATTCAAATCAGATTCAAATCCTGAGATTCAAATCAATAATGCAAATTCAGTTCAGATTTAAATAAGCAATAATGCATATTCAGTTCAAATTCATTTCAGTTTAAATAAGCAAATTCAGATAAGCAAGTTCAGCAAATTTAGTTCAGTTCAGATTCATTTCAGATTCAAATCAGATTCAAACCAATAATGCAATAATGCAAATCAGATTCAAATGACGATGGAGAGAACTCGAAATGACCTCCACTCGCCATTGAAACACCGCTGAAAAGGATGAAGAAGAAGAAGAACACAAATGACGAACATGAACGGTGAAGAAGAAGACGATGACGAACACGAACGGAAGACGATGACGAACGAACGGAAGACGAATGACAAAGATGAACGGAAGAATTGGGGCTGATTTCTGAAATTAGGGTTCACATGTCAGGCTGACATAGGGGCTGATTTCTGAAATTAGTTGAATTGGGGCTGATAAAATTGGGGCTTTTTTGAAATTAGGGTTCACATGCCTGGCTAAATTTTTATTGTTTGCTTTTCTTTTAAAATTTTGAACAATAAATATAATAATAGTTTTTTAAAACATAAAATGTATTTTTTTAATTTGAAATAATATAATAATCACTTTTAATCCACATAGACATCTGCCACGTCATCGTTTTTTTGACACGTCATTAGAAAATGACAACTCATCATGATTTGAACTCAAAATCTGTTTGGGGACTAAAACTGGGGACAAACAAAATGGGGGGACTACTTTCGCTTTTCACCTAAAATAAGGACCAAAAGTGCAATTAAAAATTCCAACCCTTTGAAGTAGCAATGTCGATTTACAAGAAAGGGGGGTTTGAATTGTAAATGTTCCTATTTAAAAATTCCTGAAAAAACTTAAGAAAATAACTCAAGATTGATCTTGGTTGTGAAAACAGAAAACGGAGAACGTTCTTGGTTTTAACCAGAAAAACGAATAACGTTCTTGGTTAGTTAAAATTAGTAATTCAGTTTATGTATTTAACTTGATAATCAATCAGACTGAAAGTAAATAGATAAGGGAAGAGATACCACACAAGGATATATCCTGGTTCACCCAACTCGGGCTACGTCCAGTCCTCACAACCGTGAGATTTTCCACTAAGTGTTAAAAACAAAAAACCTTCTTAGTTTTACAGCATCTAGCTCAGATCAACCTTGATCTGTTACAACGTTAAAACCTTTCCACCCAAAAAGGAGTTCAATCAGGTCACCTATCTACCTTGATAGGATTTCTTACAATCTACCCAAACTATACTAGACTCTTATAGTTTGAGTTTTACAATAATAATGAGATTGTTTTGTTAGAATCTAAGAGGTCTCAACACTTGTTTGTGATCTGATTCTTTTGACAGAGAAATACAATAGAATGATTCTAGGAATCAAATGAAAAAATCAGAACTGATTCTATTTACGAATGAGAAACTTTCAAGTATGTAAGTGTGTGTGATTGATGGATTTTCTTTGCACTTGAAATTTTGATTTTTCCTTGAGCTTGGCCTTCCTTTTATAGGCATTTTAGACCATTTAATAATGGTCAAAAGAGCTGTTGGTAGTGCTCTATCAGTTTTGACCAAAACTAATAAAAGTGAATAAAAATATTCAGCCATTTGAACAGTTTTGGGCCTTGCTTGACTGGGCTGTTTTATTCAAATTTGATCAGATTGCTTGCGTGTTTAATTATCCCTTAAGCTTCAGATATATTTGTTAATGTTACAGCTTCGATATGGAGCCTTGATTCTATCCAAAATAGTTTGCTGAATGATTATAAACCTTTGCAGAAGTAAGGACATCAATGCTGAAATTCTGCAGAAACGGAGATTGATTGTGCCAAAACAGCTTGGAGAATGATGACAGTCTGTTGGAGAATGATGTTTGAAAATTCTGGAGACTATGATCATTCTCGAGACTGGTCTAAACATTCTGAAGACTGATCTGATCATTCTAGAGACTGATCTGATCATTCTAGAGACTGATCAGATCATTATGGAGATTGATCTGATCATTCTGGAGACAAATCTGATCATTCTAGAGACTGATGATCATTCTGTAGATTGATGTTATCATTCTGGAGATTGATGTTTAACATGTTGGAGAATGATGTTAGCATGTTGGAGATTAATGTTAACATGATGAAGAATGATGTTAGCATGCTGGAGATTAATGTTAACATGCTTGAGAATGATCAGAATGTTGTCAAGAATGTTGACAGTCAAGTTCAAATCTGTTTGGTCTTGCTAGTTTGTGATCTTCTCTCTTTGTGATTCGAATGGCTTCTTTGACTATAATGATTTCTACTTGTTCCTTGCCATGTACTAATGAACTAGTATAAAATTCAGAGGCAAAAGCTTCGTTGAAATAGTGGAGATTGATTGGTCAAGAGGCTGTGACGATCATTCTTGAAACTGGAGAACGTTCTCCGTTTTCCAGATTTTGTTGTTTCTTTGTCTGCTTAGTTTGAATCTGATTTCTTTGCTTTACTTGGCTCCTATCTTTGAATTAATACACTCAAAAGCACAAGTTAAATTAACATAACATTTAGAATCATAATTAACATTCTTAATTAACTTTTTGTTTGTTTTCATCAAAACATTAAATTAAGATTTTGTCTCAACACACTTTTCCAAAGAGAAATAAGAAAAGGAAAAAGACCAACCTTTGAAACAGTTTTAGCAGAAAACCTTCTTCTAGGTAAAGGCTCACACCCTTTCAATGTCACTTTAGCAATGCTAGAAAGTAAAAGAAAGAAAAAGTCAAATAGGAAGAAACAATAAATTATAATAAGGGTCATATATATAGCTGCCTTAAACAGAAAAATTCATAATATTTACCAATGTCATGGCATTTAGTTAAAATTTAACTAAAGGGACCAACTAATCATAACATTACTAATGTAAGGAACCAAATTAAAACTTTTAAAACGTAGAAGATCAAAGTGAAACCCAAAATAAACTTTTTTCTTAGATTAGAGATTTCAAATGATTCTTTAACTATGTGTCACAAACTCACTTAAAATTGTCTAAATAAAAGCTTATGACATTGCCATAATTATATACTTCCATGGAACTATTCGAATAAGACTCTATATTTAAAGTGTCTAATTCATCATGCAAGTGTGTTGAGATTTTAAAAAAAAATATACTAATCAAGAAATGTTACACATTCCTCTAATTTCAATAGAGTTAAGGGTCTTCTGCACACAATTTTGAAAAGAATGCACATCATGAAATATTAGCAAAAGACAAAATGGAAAATTTTCAATATCAAATCACCTTTCAATTCATAAATCTCCACATTAAAGTAGCAATGGAACAAAACATACAAATTGAAGTGCCAAAATCACTAATATCAATCAAGAACAGGAACATTAAAAATAAAAGTCAGGAAAATCCATCTTCAATTGTACTAATGATTCAATTTCATCTTCTCAAGATCCAGCTTTTTGCCTTGAATAATCATTTTATAAATTTAATATTAGATACCGTTTATTATATATAGCTGCCTAATTATTTCTCACTGTAAATTATAATTCTGAAACCCTTCTTTATTGAAGATTGTTTCCCTTTATTCAGAAAGCATTGTACAATTCAAAAAATTACATAAAAACAAAAAAGTCTACTGGATCCTAAAATTAGATGTTTGGGTCTTGGACCGAAATCACCAGCAATGTGGCAGAGAAAACTATGGCAACCAACAAACCAAACATTCTAATAAGGATAAGGATGGTTGCATTACTTATAGGTATGGGTTCCTGACACTTTAAAACAAGGGTTGGTGTAACAATAACCAAGCTGATGAGGGTTTTGGTAGAGACATTCAAGACTCCTTTTGGTCATTCGTTATCTAATAATATATTTTAACTTATTAAAATGTAAAAAAAAAAAACTACATGTAATTCTCTTGGAATTATTCAGCACACATGAACATCCATGAGTTGGAAAACAAGTATTTTCAGAATTTGGACATTTGCAGATATTGGGATTACAACCGGGCAAAGATGAGTATACAAATAAACCAGAAAAGGAAACAAAAAATGGAATATAACAAAAGTTGAACCTATATCTCAACTCATAAAGGGATAGACAAAATAAATTTAAGCCACTAGTAACTCAAGCTTCAAGAACACCAACAAAGACAAGGTTTAATTTCTAGATAAACAGTATAATCAATGACATCGAACTATATCATCAAAAAGATCTAGCACATTTTGCAATTATTGGTAACTATAGAAGTCCAACAAACCAACACAGGCCATATAGCTTTATCTAAAGCCTTGAAGAATTGTACATAGGTATCGTAAATGTCATTGCTAAGAGGCCCTGCTTCTTTCATGATATTTCCTGCATTCATTACAAACAAGTTAATTCATTACAAAGAAGAACACCTCTAGAACATTCAGCCACAACAGAACTGTAAGAGCATTGCAAACCATGTAACTCCTATGAAAATGTCACCTTTGCACGTAAAGTATGTTTAGAACTACCAACAACCTGTAAAATAATGGACCACCCAATATTATATCATCTAGTAGTGCTACTCATACCAGCCTCAAATACCTAACAGAAGACTCATTATGAACACCAAATTAATTAGTGTTTAAAATATATTGGTTGTTAATGGAAAAACAAAAGATTGAGATTACCTTTTTGAGTCCCCATTCCAATCTTTTATTTGCTTCCCTAAAATCAATTGTGTGTCCAACTGCTCCAGGTTCTAACTCAAAATTAACACTAAAAAATTGGAAATAAATTAACCAACAAGATGTGCAATACGTAAGAACAAGATCAAGATTAAGGTTACACTTACATTGACAGAGACGAGAGTGAGACGGCGACAGTGAGAGTGAGGTAAAGGGTGAGGCTTTGAGAATGAGTGAGGTGAGGAAAACGGTGATGCGGCGGCGAGAGGCAGAGCTTGACGGCGAGGACGGAGTGGGTGACAGGTTCGAGAGGGTTGAGAGTGGGTGACAGGTTCGAGAGCTAGGGTTCTAAGTGGAAGACATGCGCAAGAGTGATGAGGTGATGGAAACGGTGATGCGGCGGCGATGGGAGTGAGGTGACGGCATCGAGAGAGCTAGGGTTACAGAGTGATGAAGTGAGAGTAACGAGGGAAATGTGTGTGATGAAGATTTTAGAAAACACAATATTATTTTTTTCAAATAATATTAAAAAATTTAATTTTAAAAAATCCTAAACTTAGCGTCAGCCACCCCGACGCTAATTATTAAAATTAAAAATTAAAAAATAACCTAGAATCTGCCTTATTTTATTTAGCGTCGACTAAGCCGACGCTAATTATTAATAAATGAAAAAAAATAAAATTTTGCAGACTAGCGTCCGTGTGACCGACGCTAACTAGCGTCGGAGTCGGGGGCCGACGCTAAATATGGCAGCTAAAATGAGTTTTTCTAGTAGTGAGTACTATTACTTCTACATAACACATTTATTCTTTCAATCCTTGTCAAAAAAATTCATAACAAAAAATTTAACTTCTTGTATGCCAAAAATCTCTGTCACATAAAATAAAATTGACAAAGGCATACATGAATTGAATTGGACTCAATTTCTTTAACTCCTTGTCAAAATAACTATAAAATCTTTCATCTGACAAAAAATTCATAAAGTTAAATTTACTTTTTAGGCCAAATTGTAAATCATAAAAGAATTGATTTTTACAATTACTATTTATACACATGAGATTTGTTAAACTTTTAGAGAACTCTTCACATTTATGTTTATATTGTAATAAAAAAAGTAATTGATAAAAATAAATAAATGAATTCCATAGTTTTTCTTATTTATTTTATTTCAGAGCTTTGTTACATTTTTTGGATTTTCTACCACAAAAGTCATAAATGAGAGAAATATAGCAAAATAAAGAAAGGAGTAAACATGAGAGACGTATCAAGTGAATTGGACAATTACATTGGGAGGAGCATAAGTCGGGGAAAAAGGTGAAAGCTATAAAATAACATCAACTAACTAACGACATGGAGAAGAATAAAACATAAGAAATAAAGGTTACGACATCGAGAAGAAGAAAACATAAGAAATAAAGTGAAGTAGGAAAATGGTTTGAGTACAAAAAAATAAAATAAATCGGCTAAAACAATAGGCAGAAGATTGGATAAAAATGTCACGTATTTTGTTATTTTAAATTAAATAATCATGTCCTTTTATATTATTAAAAGCTAAATTTATTAAACATTTTAATTTCAATTAGTTTTTTAACTATAAGTCATCAGTTATAGCTAACTTTTCAGCTATCAATCAGTTTTTCAACTATCAACTAACTTATAGCTTAATTTTATCAAACGTAACCTTAATAAAAAAATGCTAAATATCACCCGTGGTCCCTTAACTTAATTTCAGTTAACGATTTAGTCCTTTATCTTTTTTTTTTCCCAATTTGGTCCTTTATCTTTTTAAATAATTTCAGCGTTACCATTTAAGTGGGGTTTCGTTAAAAAAAAGTTAAAAAAATCTCTCCTCTATGTTCTGAAAAAGTTATCCTTTATGTTTTGAAAATATTTCAAAAAAATATTCAAAGTTTGTTCTAAGTTTGATAGTAGGATTCATTCGTTAAAACTGAAGCTATGGGTATTTATACTCCATATAAATCACTTCAGATCAGTGACAATCGTTCCTAGAGGTTTGATGAACATATGCAATGATCTAGATGAAGAATTTTTTAACTTTTTCTTAACGGAACCCCATTTAAAGGGTAACGCTGAAGTTATTTAAAAACATAAAGGACCAAATCGGAAAA
>JBBPBP010000003.1:7165471-7178667 GCA_037974735.1 Cicer chorassanicum
GCTGAATTTTTTTTTTTAAAATCCCTTAGGAAGTCGCCATTTGCAACGCAGGCTTCCTTAAGGAAGTCGCCATTGCAAATGGCGACTTGTGGCTAGTAAAAAAAAAAAGACATTTGCGTATATTTTATTTTTTTTAAATGGGGGTATATCTGTATATGTTTTTGGTAATAGGGGTATTCAAAAAAAAAACCCTACCATTGTGGATATAAATCTTAATGAAGATACCCATACATTAAAGTACTCATACATGTATCTATTACCCGCATTTGAATGTGCTAATAGGTTGCAATCAACCATAGCTAAAGTAATTTCTGATACTCAAACCACATTTATGAAAGGAATGTAGATTTTGGACGGTGTTCAAATCGCAAATGAAAATGATGGAGGAATCACAAAGAAAGAACAAAATTTTTCAATAATTTAATGTTAGATTTTAATAAGGCGTATAATGGATTAAATTTTTTAACATAAAATATGGGATTTTGCTTCGTTGGATATAAAGTAGGCGCGATGCAAGAAATCAAATTTTACATCTATAGTTTACTAATGATGCACTAATTGTTGGAGAAATGAGTATGAGTAATGTCTTAACAATTTAAGGCTATACTACATCTGTTCAAAGTTACTTACTTCTAGTTTAAAAGTTAATTTCCATAAGAGCTAGTTAATGGAAATCAATATTCCTCTAGAGTAGATTAATTGTACGACAGAGGCACTAAATTGTAAGTGCGGATCACCACGATTTAAATTTTTTGTCCTTCCATTAGCACTAATCCACGTTCACTTAAGAAGTTCATATCACACATAGTTATATTTTAATTATTTCTAACTATTTCTTATGTTTAGTTTTTTATTTTATAATTAATTATCTTGAAATATTAGTAATACTGTGATTGATTTCCTTTATTTTTATATATTTTCTATAGTACTGTGATTTTATGCATATTTATTGTGATTTAGTAACAAATATAAACTATTGATGTCATCCTCTGGTTTTAAATATTATGTACACTTTGTTGATGACTTTAGTAGGTTCACCTGGATCTATCCCTTGAAACAAAAGTCTGAGATTGTGCAAGCCTTCACTCAATTCAAAAACTTGACCGAAAATCAATTCAATAAAAGAATCAAAGTAATTCAGTATGATGGTGGTGGTGAATATAAACCTGTGCAAAAACTTGCAATAGAAGCTGGCATACAATTTAGAATGTCGTGTCCATATACTTCTCAACAAAATGGAAAAGTTGAGAGGAAACACTAGCATATAGCTGAGTTTGGCTTAACCTTACTTGCATAAGCTTAAATGCCTTTACATTATTGGTGGGAAGCCTTCTCTACTGTAGTATATCTCATAAACTGATTGTCGTCTTAAGTTACTCAAAATATGAGTCCCTATTCACTCATATTTCATAAAGAACCTGGCTATAAGCTTCTAAAAACAAGAAGTCCTCTAAAAACAACAATTAACAATCCATCTACTTCTTTTCCTTCGTGCAGTGCAGGTAACTTCATCAGTGATGCAAGTATACCAATCACTAACGAAGAAAATCCAATTGAGATAAACGCAAAAGACCCTCAAGATGTTAACAATGTCACAGAACAAAATGACAATGGTTTGTCAGAAGATGACACCACTCATGAAGAGACACCAGACATAACTCAACAGCAAAGTGTGGGTGAATCAAGTATGAACACAAATACAGGTAATGCAATACAGACAAGGAGCAAGCCAAGCATTTACAAACCAAAGCTACCTTACATTGGACTCAGTGAGACCTACAAAGACACAATGGAACCTGCAAATGCCAAGGAAGATCTTATAAGACCCTTATGGAAAGAAGCAATGCAACAAGAGTTTCAAGCCCTCATGTCCAACAAACACATGGATACTAGTGCCCTACCAAAATCAAGAAAACATAGTGGATTCAAAATGGGTTTTCAAGACAAAATACAAGTCAGATGATTTCATTGAAATGAGGAAAGCTAGACTAGTTGCAAAGGGGTTTTAACAAACAGCTAGGATCGACTATGAAGAAACATTTAGCCCTGTAGTTAAAGTGAGCATAGTCAAGATCATTCATTCAATTGCAGTGCACCTCAATTGGGAAGTCACGCAGCTCGACATCAACAATGCATTCCTAAATGGATATCTCAGTGAAACAGTATTCATGCATCAACCAAAAAGATTTTTCGATCCTACCAAGCCTAATCACATATGCAAACTATCTAAAGCAATTTATGGACTGAAGCAGGCACCAAGAGCTTGGTTTGATAGTCTCAAAATTGCATTGTTGAACTGGGGTTTTCAAAACACAAAGAGTGACTTTTATCTTTTCCTTCTAAAAGGTAAAGATCATATGACACTCCTTCTTATATATGTAGATAACATAATAGTCATAGGTAGCAACAACAAGTTTCTTCAAGCTTTCATCAAACAACTTAACAATGTCTTATCTCTAAAAGATTTAGGTCTTTTACGCTTGATCATAGCACTTGGGCGCATGTTTCTAGCTTTTTACTTTGGTTTTTTAAAATCACTTTATAGCTTAGAATAATTTTTTAGCTTGTTTCTAAAACTTTGGGTTGAAATTGAATTATAATTTTATTATTTGCATTTTGACCCCTGCTCACTCTATACGCCATAACTTGAGCTCTAGATATCAGATTGAAGCATTAAAGCAGTCATTGGAAAGCTAAAAATCAGAGCTACAACTTTTGTGTTGGAATAAAATCTCAATGCCGAACTCTACTGGGCTTAAATTGCAAATCTCGTAATCTAGATCGTTATAATAATTTTAAATCGCAGGCCACTTGTTTTTATAGCCCAAAGCCGAGCAATATATATTGGAAATTTTTTTTCCTTTCTTGACATGTAGTTTTTTAAGACAGAATCAGAAATACAAACACTTTTTATTTTTAATTTCATGGAAGGCTAATTTTCATCAGATTAATCCACGAGTTCAGAGTTTCATCACACCTGAAGATTAAGGTTATACCGTCAATTATATTTCATGATTCTATTTTTGTTTATTTGATTATATTGATATTCTGATTGCTTAAACTGAATTTCAATAGGATCGGTTAAATTTATTTGATAGAATTCGGTTTCAGTCTCTAATTTAATTGAATTATAATTCTACGACGCTTGATCGTTAATTGTAATATTTTGATGATTGTGATGCTTAATCCATTCAACGAAACCGAATTCACATAGGATTGATTACGCTTGTTTGATCAATTCTATAGTCAAATGAAAATAGAATCACGAATTAGGAATTAAACTCATTGATAAAATCTGTGATAGGTCCGAAACTGGAATAAGTGGATTAATCGTTTTGCTCATTTGTTCAAACTAAATCATTATAAAAACCTCACTTTCTAAATTTGAACTCTCAATTAGGTTAATATTATTATATCAGAAGTCCTTGCGAAACGACTCGAGTTATTACCCCTTTTTACATTTATTTTCAATCGTATTTGATCTGTGCGCGACAGTGGATCAAATTGGCGCCGTTGTCGGGGACTCTCTAATAACAATATTAACCAGCTTTAGAGTATTACTAACCATCCTAACAATTTTTTCTTCGTGCTTTGTTGTTCTACAGGTCGGATAGGGTTGTGCTAGCTCGTAGGCACGTTGCTAGTAAAAAAAAAATCCGATTTTCAGGTGACTGTCTTGGATTGCCTCGAAATTTCCCAAATTCCTTCATCTGGACCACTTTTTATTTTTTTGAATTTTTTATATTTTCAAAAAATCCAAAAAAATTTGCGTTGCCTTTATTTGATTTTTAGAGATTTTTTGTGGTGTTTTTATATTTTTTGGATTAAATTTTATAGCGTTTTCGATTTTTCACTTCAATTTTAGCAGTAGGGACATTGTTGGAATTTTCAGAATTGTGATTTTGCATTGTATTGTTATGATGATGCATGACTAGGGCTAGTTCTGTAAATCTGCACCCCCTTGACCCTGAAATAGATAGGACCTTCCATTTACGTCGTAGACTTAATAGAGCTGCTGCTAGTGCTAATGTGTCAGATAGAGAGTCAGATAGAGATAGTGATAGTGAAAGTGACATTTTGCTACACAACATGGCTGATATGAATAATAGAACTTTGAGACAATTTGCTGCACCTGATGTTACTTATAATGCATTGTGTATTGAATATCCTGAAGTTATTGTACCATTTGAATTTAAATCTGGTTTAATACACTTGCTTCCAAAGTTTAATGGTCTTGCAGGTGAGGATCCCCACAAACACTTGAAGGAGTTCCATGTGGTGTGTTCTACCATGAAGAAATTGTTTCTAGAAAAATTCTTCCCTGCCTCAAGAGCTGCTTCAATCAGAAAAGAAATATGTGGCATTAGACAGATTGACAGGGAATCACTACATGAGTATTGGGAGAGATTCAAGAAATTGGTGTCTAGCTGTCCTTACCACCAGATTTTTGATCATTTGCTTATCCAGTATTTTTATGAAGGTTTACTACCTATGGATAGAAGTATTTTGGATGCTGCTAGTGGGGGAGCACTTGTCGATAAGACCTCAGAAGCGGCAAAAGCTTTGATTGAGAACATGTCCATTAATTCCCAACAGTTTACAACTATAAGCAATTCAGCAGTTTTGACAAGGGGAGTGAATGAGGTTCAAGCTTCTTCCCACAAGAATCTAGAAAGCAGACTTGATGAACTTACATCTTTAGTAAGGAAATTGGCAGTAGGTAAAGCCCAAGCAGTGGTATGTGGTATTTGCACTTCTCTAGAGCATCCTATAGATTCATGTCCTACTTTACAAGACGATCCAATTGCTGATGCTCCTCAAGCATATGCAGCAAACATATTCACCCCTCAAGCCAACTATGATTTGTCGTCTAACAGTACAATCCCAGTTGGAGAAACCATCCCAACCTGAGATGGGGGAATTCATCTGCACAACAACAACCTAGGCAACAAAATAGTCCGCATCAGTAGAACATTCCACATCAGCAGCAAAACAATACACCTTCATTAGAGGACCTTGTCAAGCAAATGGTTGTCCAAAATCTTCAATTTCATCAAAGAACAGATTCAACAATTCAGAATTTGGAGACAAAGATTGGCCAACTGGCCACTTCAATTAATCAGATGCAGACTTAGGGATCAAACCAACTACCTGCCAAGTCAGTAGTAAATCCAAATGCCCCTAATGTCAGTGCAATTACATTGAGGTCCGGGAAAGCTGTTGAAATACCAAAGGTACCTAAAACTGTTGTGAAAAATAACACGGTTGCTGAAGAAATTTTTATACCTGAAACTGTTGATGTTGAGCAAAATATACCACTTCCTTTTCCTCAAAGGGTAGTGAAGACTAAGAAAATGGACGAGGCAGATAGGGACAGGGAGATCTTGGATACATTTAGGAAGGTGGAAGTGAACATTCCCCTCCTGGAAGCAATTAAACAGATCCTAAGATATGCCAAATTTCTAAAAGAGTTGTCCACACACAAGAGAAGGTTAAAATGTAATGAAAGAGTAAACACGGGGCATAATGTTTCAGCCCTCATTCAGTCCATGCCCCAGAAATGCAAAGATCCATGAACTTTTTCCATTCCATGTACCATAGGCAATAGTCAATTTGAAAATTCCATGTTAGATTTAGGAGCTTCCATTAATGTTATGTCCACATCTATTTTTAACTCTCTTGCTCTTGGACCTTTATAGAGTACAGGTGTTACCATTCAACTGGCGAACAGGAGCAATGCTCGCCCTGCTGGGCTTGTGGAGGATGTACTTGTTCGAGTAAATGAACTAATATTTCCTGCAGATTTTTACATTCTGGACATGGAGGGAGAGAATAATTCCAACAGGGCGCCTATCATTTTAGGCAGACCATTCTTGAAAACTGCTAGAACAAAAATTGATGTACATGCTGGAACTCTATCCATGGAATTTGGTGATAGCATTGTAAAATTTAACATCTTTGATGCTATGAAACACCCCATGGAAGAGCATTCTATTTTTCAAATTGAATTACTTGCTGATTTGGTTGATGACACTTACCCTGATATGTTTGCTGCTGATTTTCCTTCACTGTCTGATTTTAATGATACTTATATTTGTGAATTTTGCAAAGATACTCAGTTGTGCTCTATGTGTGTTGAGATCGAAGTTGCTTTGCAGGTTGATCATTATGTTGATGTTGATATTGATATTTCTACTAACATAATTGATTTTGCAGACTTAGCTTCGGCCACTGGTATTGTACCCTCTATTTAGCAGCCACCGACTATAGAGGTTTAACCACTTCCTGAAAATTTGAAATATGCATATTTAGAAGGAAGTGACAAATTACCTGTGATTATTTCAGCCAAACTTGAAGATGAACAGGAAGAGAAGTTGTTGCAGATTTTGAGAAAACACAAGAAGGCAATCGGATGGACCTTGGCTGATATTCCTGGTATTAGCCCATCCAAGTGCATGCATAGGATACTATTAAAGGATGGCGCAAAATCAGTGAAGCAGCCCAAAGGCGACTTAACCCATTAATTCTGGATGTTGTAAAAAAGGAAGTGACCAAGCTCTTGCAAACAGGCATTATATACCCCATCTCTGATAGTTAATGGTTGAGTCCGGTGCAGGTAGTCCCTAAAAAAACTGGACTCACGGTGGTTAAAAATGAAAATAATGAACTTATCCCCACACGAGTGCTGAACAACTGGAGGGTATGCATCGATTACAGAAGACTAAACTGGGAAATTAGAAAGGGTCATTTTCCTTTACCATTCATTGATCAGATGCTTGAACAGTTGGTTGGTAAGTAACATTATTGTTTTCTTGATGGTTTTTCTGGTTATTTTCATATCCATATTGCACCGGAGGACCAAGAAAAGACCACGTTCACTTTCCCTTTCGACACATTTGCCTATAGGAGGATACCCTTTGGCCTATGCAATGCTCATGGAACTTTCCAAAGCTGCATGATTAGTATTTTTGCTGATTTGATAGAAAGTTGTATAGAAGTTTTCATGGATGATTTTACTGTGTATGGTTCCTCATTTGATGTATGCTTGAACAATTTAGATAGAGCTTTGCATAGATGTATTGAAACTAACCTTGTGCTGAATTATGAAAAATGTCATTTTATGGTTGAACAAGGCATAGTTTTGGGACATGTGATCTCTAAGAATGGGATGGAAGTGGATCCTGCCAAGATTGATGTGATTTCTAATTTTCCTTACCCATCTTGCATCCGCGAGATTCGTTCTTTTCTTGGCCATGCAGGTTTTTACAGGCGCTTTATCAAGAACTTCAGCTAGATAGCTCTTCCGCTGTCAAATTTACTGCAAAAAAGATGCCAGTTTCACTTTTGATGACAAATGCAAGAAGGCGTTTGATTGCTTAAAGGCATCACTGATCTCTATTCCCATCATTCAGCCACCAATTGGACCCTCCCTTTTGAAATTATGTGTGATGCATCTAACTATGCAGTGGGAGCGGTCCTTGCACAAAGGGTTGGCAGGGTTGCCCAAGTTATTTATTATGCTTCTAGGACTTTAGATTCTGCACATGCTAATTATACTACCACTGAAAAGGAACTTTTAGCTATTATTTTTGCTCTTGATAATTTTAGATCATATTTGCTAGGCTCGAAGGTAGTTATTTTTACTGACCATGCAGCTTTGAAGTTCGTGTTGAAGAAACTAGAAGCAAAACCGAGATTGATCCTGTGGATGTTGTTACTCCAAGAATTTGATTTAGAGATTAAAGATAAGAGTGGAGCAGAAAATCTGGTGGCAGATCATTTGAGCAGAATAGAACTGGATGAGGACCCCATCTCCATTCAAGATGACTTCCCTGATGAGCAACTACTATAGTTGCGTGAGGTAAATCATTGGTTTGCTGATTTAGTTAATTACCTAGTTGTTGGAGTCCTTCCTGCAGATGCATCCAGAACACAAATACACAAACTTAAAAGTGATGCCAAATACTATGTGTGGGATGATCCATATCTGTGGAAATTCTGTAGTGACCAGGTGATTAGGCGATGTGTTCCCCACCATGAGGCTTAATCCATTCTTCATTTTTGTCATGCCTCTCAAGCTGGGGGACATTTTGGTCCTCGACGGACAACAAGAAAAATCTTAGACTCAGGTTTCTTTTGGCCCACTTTGTTTAAAGATGCTTTTGAGACTTACAAAACTTGTGAACAGTGTCAAATAGCTGGAACAACAATCACTCGAAGGAGTGAGATGCCTCAACAACCTATGCTTTTCTGTGAAGTATTTGATGTGTGGGGCATTGACTTTATGGGCCCGTTTCCTGTATCTTTTGGTTTTGTCTACATTTTACTTGTTGTTGATTATGTTTCAAAGTGGGTGGAAGCAATACCCACTAGGACTAATGTTTCTAAAGTTGTTGCAGGTTTTATCAGATCAAATATTTTTTGCAGGTTTGGAATACCCCGGGCCATCATAAGTGATCAATGCACTCATTTTTGAAACCGCACCATGGATGCTTTGCTTCGAAAGTATGGGGTTGTGCACAGAGTTTCTACACCTTATCACCCCCAGACTAATGGGCAAGCTGAAATCTCAAATAGGGAAATCAAACAGTTCTTAGAGAAGATGGTGCAGCTAAACAGAAAAAGACTGGAGTCGTCGGCTAGAAGATGCTCTTTGGGCTCACTGAACAACATACAAAACACCAATAGGAATGTCCCCTTATCGACATGTGTTTGGTAAGGCATGCCACCTCCTAGTGGAAATAGAGCACCGTGCTTATTGGGCTGTTAAGAGCTGTAACCTTGAGATGGAGAAAGCAAGTTTGGAGAGAAAGCTTCAATTGCAACAACTTGAAGAGCTTAGACTAGAAGCTTATGAGAACTCTCGGATCTATAAAGAGAAAACTAAGTCTTATCATGATAAGATGATTTCTAGGAAGGAATTTTCCATTGGCCAAAAAGTTTTACTATTTAACTCCCGTTTGAAAATTATGGCAGGTAAACTTCGATCCAAGTGGATTGGTTCTTTTGTTGTTACTAACACTTTTCCTCATGGTGCAGTGGAAATAAAAAGTGAAAACACCGACAAAGTGTTCAAAGTAAATGGACAATGCCTCAAGCTATTCCATGAGAGCTCTGTGCTTGAAGATACTACCATAGAAGAACTCTCTTTGGAAAAGCCCACCTATGCTGAAGTTTGAACAGGGAGCTCATTTTCCTTACTCTTAATTTATACTTGTTACTTTCATTGAGGACAATGTGTAATTTAAGTGTGGGGGTAGTATTTAGGATTTTATTTGTTATAGGATTTCAAAAAAATTATAAAAATAAAAAAAATATAAAAAAAAAAAATAAAAATAAAAATGTGTATTGCATTGCATGCTTTTTCATCAGATTTTGTGGTTGTAAATGTTGTGAGTAAATGTTGTGAGTTTGTTTGGACTGGCATGATTGGATAGTATCTTTGCATTCTTGGTAAAATAAGTTAGATTAAAATGCTAAATTGCGTATCATTTGTGATAGGTCATTAACCCTTGTAAAATTTTGAGCATATTATGAATGGAATACATTTTTCCATCTTCTTTTTTTGTGTGATATCTCACTCGTGATTGCTAGTTACGCTAGAACTTCACTTGACTCTTGTCCGCATGCATATATTGAAATGATCTAGGCATTTGTTTCTTGTTAAGCTACTAGCGAAATAAGTCTACCCTTCAATTATCCATTTGTTTAAGCCCCTTTGAGCCTAATTATCCCATTCTTTGTTATATAGGTCATTACAAGCCTAAAAGTGAAAAACAATGAATTGACCCAATCTTGGGGGATAAAGGAGTCTTTCCTTAAATAAGTGTGGGGGTGCTCAACTCAACTTGTTTGTTTAAATTTGAGGTTTACAAAATGGGGTTGTTATGGCTTATGTCCCTACTGTAATACCTCAATTTTGTTCGAATTAACTAAAAATAACTCTAACAATATGCATATAATAATATGTTTAATAATATATTATTATAAAAAATCTCAAAAAACTCACCCGTTTACAAATATGATTCAAATTTGAGTATATACCGAAAGAGTTGTGAATTACTACGACACAACTCTAACGTGAGAAAAAAAATTTCATTTAAATTTTATTGTCATGTTTAACGTCATTTATTTTATTGTTTTTCATTCATTTTATTTTACTTTCATTTTATTTAAAATCATTTTATTTTCCTGTTTTTCCTGCCCTGTCAGTTTTTCATTTCATTTTATATAGTATACCAACACAGCACACGCACATCAACTCAAACCATCAACTTCGGCCAGCCAAAACACAGCTACACGCCTCTTCTTGCAAACACAGGAACACTTTTCAAAGTACAAACATACTACAAACCAGTTTCTTGCCTAATTTGATTTATTTTTTAGCTTAATGAGGTAATTACTTGCAACATCTGTGTACTCATTGAAAAAGGTAGAAAACACTTTTTCCTTAATTATACATTGCTTAAATATTGTTACAAAAACAATACAAAATTCAGTTAAAATTGGTTGTAAAACAATACAAAATCCAGAGCTCAAATTTATCTATTGATCAGAAACATTAACTATTTTACTTAAAACTTGCATTTTAAAATATTATTTAAATCAAACAAATTCTTTTCCAAAACAATTTTTTGTATCAACAACAAAATAAATCTTCTAAAAATAATCAACACATCCGTATTTTTTACCAAGAACTACGTAGCTTTGATTTCTCCATCGCACCGGGAGATACGTAGGAGCAAGATCACACTCTTGTCAAACACATTAATAAAAAAATCTTTTTTTTCTCTCTTTATCTTTTTAAGTACACATTTATTTATAAAAAAAAAATTGATAATCATATTTATTAATAAGGAGAGATAAGTATATTTAAGTTTATATTAATTTTGCACAATTAATGATAGGTAACCCTTTTTTTTAACGGATGTCGTAGGGTGCTAATACCTTCCCTATGAATAATCGACTCTCGACTCAAAGTTTGGTTTCAAAGACCATTTTTTTACTTTTTTTTATTTTTCCAATATTTTCCCTATTTTAAAATAAACTTTGGTGGCAACTCCATTGAATTTCGAGAAACACTCGAAATTTTAGGCCGCGACAGCTGGCGACTCTGCTGGGGACTATAAGAGATTCAAGTCTAACATAATTAATTGTGCAATTTTTTTTTCTTTTATATTAGTTTCTCCTTTCATTTTCTTTACTTTATGCCTTTATTTGTTTATTAGCTATTTTCTTGTAGTCATTATCTTTATATATATATTTATATGTGTGTTGAGAATTTTATATTGTTTATTAGAGTGTGATTTTCTTCACACACTACACATTCACTTACACACACACACTTATGAGTGAGACCCTATACCCGAGCCTGAGTGAAGCTTGAGTTTAGTTAGAGGTTGAGTGGTAATCATTATGGATGTACATCCTATTTGGTTATTGCAAAGACCTCGTCTAGAGTATGACTCTATTAGAAATACCTACATTTTGGATGTACTTCCTATTTGTAGTGATGTTTCAATACGAGTACTTGACTCTAGAGACCAATGACTTTTAGGACTGTAGAGCCCACCTAGGAAAATGTTCACGAATTAAGAATCTTATATACTTTAAGATTTCTCCAATCTTGGATTGTGATTCTCTTCACACACTATACATTCACTTACACACACTTGAGTGATACCCTAATTCATGGTTTGAGTAAAATTTAAGATTCATCTGAAGTTGCGTAGTGTTAGCTTTTTGGATGGTTAGCATGAAGACTTCACCTAGAGTTTCATTTCTTTTGAGAATTATTATCACTTCTAATAGTTTACCTGTTTTTTGTTGACAAAGAAAGCTCACAAATCTTTTAAATGTAAGCAAAACCTATGTAGGTCACAATGGGAGCATTTTTCTTTTCCAAATTCAAATCAACATTATACATTGTGCAAAAGTGCCTAATATTTAATTTCATATTGAAAGAATTGATCATTTCACACAATACACTCAAATCAGTCTGACATGAAGGTCTAAGTGACATTAGCATAAAGTCAACATTGCATATATCATTACACTGCATATAGTTCTAACAATCCTAATAGTACATGAAAAGGTCATTGTAAATAGCCAAAATTCAAAAAAAAATTAGCATGCACTACGTATTAAAAATTGAAGAAAAATCAATGGTTCATCCATTTAGTGGCTAAATCTACATTTCACGTTGCATTTGCACATGCATAAACAAAAACAATGTATTTTGTATTTGTTCACTTCCCTTTTTATTCATTTAGCATGGTAGCATATTATTTTCATTTACATTTGATTTTGAAATAATGTTAATCATCTAAAAAAAAGTTAAATATTTAAACAGTTAGTCTCATACTTATGAAACATTGCTACACATTTGCATCATGGTCTTACATCATCATATTTTCATTCATGCAAGTCATTTTTTTCGCTCTAATGAGTGGTGTGTGTTCTTGAAATGATGTTTATTTGCAAAAAAAAATTGAATTGGTCATTGTCCTTTAAAAAATAAGATTTGTCAAATCATAAATAAACTCAAAATCAATTGAGACTCTTGAGAACACACCTCATAGTCTTTTGTTGACAAAAATCATCTAAATATGATGCCAAATTTAATAACTTATGTGATTGACATAATTAAAAAAAACTCAAGTAAAAAACTAATGTAACCTTTGTTTGAACCATTCATTTAATGAACATGCATGTCATGTGTTTCTACTCTTTCATGACCCCGTTAATGTCCTCGTTCGTACACATTCCTTCATTCTTCTTTCCTTTCTGATCTTGCCTCAATCTCTTTGAAAAAATTGGTCTCACAAATTGAATTTCAAAGGGACACCTAATTGATTTCCAATAATCAAATCTCACAAAGTAATACTTTGAAAGTTCCAAATTGGTGCAAGGTCTTTTAAAAGAATTTGATTAATGGAAAAGTCCGTTAGGATTGAAAACCTGTAGTGGCATCCTAAGCAAAACTTAGGGCAAAAAACAAAAAAAACAAAAAAAAAAGAGAAAAAAAACAAAACAAAACAAAAAAGCAATTGAATAGATTTGTCAAGCTTTGTCCTAAAATTAATTTTTTTTTTGAAAATAAACAATCATGATTTGAAATGAATCTTATGTTTTGTCATTCAACATCCAAAAACAGAAACAAAAAACCTATCCCTTGCTTCCTTTTTTTTTTGAGC
>JBBPBP010000003.1:7186895-7208321 GCA_037974735.1 Cicer chorassanicum
TAAAACAACTTTGATATTAAATACTTCCACATATACTCTATTACAAACATTAATCCCTTTTTTAGTAAAAGTAAAAAATATAGTTATAGAACTCAAAGTAAAAAATGTTCTTATATAAGAGACTCAAAGTAATTTAAAATAAATATTTATTGACTTTATACTCATTAAATTATAGTTATAGAACTCATCATTTCTTTTAAATAATTGAAAAATCTCAACTTTTATAAAAATATAAAGTTCATACCCAAAAAAAAGTTTGAAGTCGGTGAGTTGGCTCTCCTTGACTTTTCTACCCATGTTACTTCCTTTGATGAATTAATTATTAATAACAATAATTTGATATATGTAATACCCTAATTTTGTCTAATTTATTAGAAATATTTAAAAAAATAATAACTTCTATTTTTATTATGTATATATAAAGATGTATATATTTCTTCCTTTTTAATCTTTAATACAAAAAAGGAAAATATATTAAAAAAGGAAATAAAAATAATATAGCTAAAAGTAATAAATTAGGCTCATTTTGTGCAATCAAATTACAATTTTAAATTACAATCAAATTATAGCCAAATCAAATTACAACCATAAATATTAAGTCAAATCAAATTACAATTTAAAAACAAAAAAGCCATTTAATGGTGCCTTGCCAATTACTACTTGCCTTGTTTGTTTTCTGCACTACCTTGCTTTTGCTCAAGTTGTCTGCCTTATTTGGATTTTTCTGTTGCTGCACTGCTTGAAGCACTATCCTTATGCCTTTTGTAACTAATTAAAAACATAATTTTTATAAGTCAGCCATTGTATACATTATACATAGCAAAGAGATAAACTTTTGAGTTTTAAAAAAAAACTAAAAGACAAATTAAAGCTACAAATAAAAAGCTCAGCAAATGAACAGATAAAAACAAACAAATGCTTAAACCATGAATGCATCAGATGTGCAGAAAAAAACTCAGATGATGAACAAAAGAAAATAAACATCAAACAAGAAACTAGAAAGCTCAAACAGTGGCACAGACAAAGAAAGCAACTACACTTTTTTATTAAAACAAATTCTATAAATACATCTTCATTTATATTTTAAAGGGATCCAGGATTGAAACTAACAAAAATAAAACACACAACGAAGGAGAAGGAAAAGAAATCAAAGAGAGTTTCAGTAACAAACAACAAACAGAAGACATCAAGGTATTTTTTTTTTCTTTTTCGGTACAATAAATCTGTTGCTCTTTATTTTCATCATACAATCACTCTTTTGTTTTTTTTTTTAATATAGATTTTTATTTGTAAGAGCAAAGATTAATGAATGAAACATAAAAAAATAGGACTAAAAATTCTAACCATTGATGATGTCGCCGCTATTGCCGCCGTAGCCGATGTCGTCATTTCCTTGTTCCTCTTTATTTTCCTTTTTTTCTTTCCGGCTGATGCGCCTGCCAACCTCATGGTACCTGCCGCCCACCTTTCTTCCTCTGCTTCTAGAATCGCGTGAACAGAGAGTGGGTAGAAGGGAGGAAGATTGGGGAATGGTTTGAGACTAGGAACTTAACAACAACTTTGCTTAGATAGGGTTCCTTTGATTTTTTACTTACTGATTGGAATGCGACATGAGAAGAAAGGGGGAACAATTTTGTGTTGTGTTCCAAAGGTGTATATTAGGTTCATGTCTCATATGTTCAAGAAAGGGTATCATGTTGGAGTTAAAAATAATCGTGAATGGGCTTAGAGTATAGCTAGTCTTACTGGGGACACAATTTCATGGTATCATAGAGAACAAGGGGTGGAGGAAGTAATATGCTAATGCGAAGATTTCCCAAATGTACCTCTCATGGGAACCAAAGAATGTATTAATTACAATCCGACGGTAGCTCTAAGACAGCTTGGTTACCCTATATTTGAGAAACCAGATGATAAGTCGTTGGAAGCTTTTGTTTGGCACAATACGGGTATAGTAGACCCACCAATGTTGCGAAGAATAAGTCGAGCTTGGGAAATGATCATTAGAAAATGAAGAGTACTCAGATGCAGAAGTTGCAACACAAAAGAACCCTATCAACAATGGGTAAAAAAAAGAGTCCAAGAAATCAAGTTGCCTTTCCACAGTACACCCTCGAGTGATCCGGAAATATCTGAACCTACCCTTGTTACCATTGAAGAAATAGAAGAACTCAAAGCATCATTGTTAAAATCTGAAGAGGAGAAAAAAGAGCTACAAGAAAAGTTAGAAAAAGTCTCACAAGAGAACGAGAACTTACGATCAGAAAACTCCTGTAAGAGTCAGTTCATTGAGAGAAGCAACAAGAGGTTGAGAATCGAAAAGGAAAATAAACTTGACATACAAGACTGTTTGAGAGGTGCAAATGAAGAGTTAGATGTGCGAAAGCAAGAAAAGAACGCAGCTATTGAAGAGACCTATATATGGAAGCAGTTGTGGAAAAAATCAGCAAGCTCTGAGAGGAACATAAAAAAGGAGTTTGAGGATTTAAAGAAACAACTGAAAGAAATGGTAGATGAGTATGAGAGTCAATTAAGGAATGAGAGGCAACACAAAGAAGAAATTGAAGAATTACTCTCAAAACATCAAGATGCACTAAGAACATAAATGGAGAATTCAAGTGAGTTGAAGAATTACATTGATTACCAAGAAAAGATCTATAATGACTTATAGGATGAAACCACATATTGGGAGGATCGTTTTATGATGTTGCTAGGTCAGTTGAAGAATCAAGAGATCTATAAAGAGTTGGAAGATAAAGGCAAGCATTGGAAATACTGCTTTTCAAAATTGGCAATGCTAGTTATTCAAGCAATCATAAAAATTCCAAAGCATCTAAGGGAGATTGATGCGATAATGCATCCGCTCAATACTCCAATCAAAGTCTACAAGTTAGTTGAATATTGCAAAAATTTGGTAGAAGAATTGGAGGAGAAGATTGGTTGTCCTATTAAAAGAGAAGATTGAAGTACCATAGTCAATGTAGTTTTTAATTTAATTGTGATGTACTCTTTTTCTCATCAATGAAGGATTTGCTTGTTTTGTTTACCGATCCCCATATTTTCTTCACTAATAATTCGTTTTCGTTTAAAAATTTATGTAAGGCTCATGATTCCCCAACATCCAACTATCATAATTAACTAATTGATTTCATCTTCATTCCATTCATATTTAATACATACTCACAGAATTTTATTTATTAATTAAAAAAAAAACAGAAAAGAAAAATCAATAAAGCTGTTTCCCCGACACCCTTATCAGATTCGCACAAACTCCAAGATCATGGATGAACTTGAGCAAAACCAACAAGTGATGAGAGCGGATGTTAACCAATTGAAGGACAAGGTTGATCGAATCCTAGAATCTATACAGGCTTTGGCAAGGAAGGAGAATACAGATGGGGATCCTCCAACTGCAAATGAACAACCCCAAACCACTCCTTCTCACCCGCCAGGCTTTACCCCGACTACCCAACAGTTTCGTACAGCAGCTGTGCAATTTCCTATGTATGGTATCCCACTTGGTTATACTCCGCTTATAGTCATCAACCCCATAGACAATAACCAAAACCACTCAACTATCAACCTCCAAAACCTAAACCAATCACAAATCCCATCTCATCTGGGATACGTGCCACCCCAAAACACTATACCCTTAGAAAATATTCCATATAGTGCACCCCAAGTACCACATTTTGATGCTAACAGGAATTGTCAACAACCTCACGTTGGGGATGATACACAATCGAAAGAGAAATTCCATGTTTTAGAGGAGCAAATAAAAGCAATTGAGGAGCATAATGTCTATGGTCTCAAAGCTTTTGATATGTGTTTGGTTCCCGATGTGACTATCCCTCCAAAATTCAAGGTTCCTGAGTTTGAAAAATACAAGGTTCCATAACGACAAACTTCTCATTCACTTCTTCTAAGACAGATTGAGTGGGGCGTCGTTAAGTTGGTATATGCATCTCGAGCGAAATCGAATCCGTTCGTGGAAAGACTTGGCGGATGCCTTCTTGAAACAACACAGGTACAACATTGACATAGCCCCTAATAGGATGCAATTGCAAAATTCATTGAAAAAGGACAACGAAACTTTCAAAGAATACGCACAATGGTGGAGAGAAGTGGCATCACAAGTAAAACCTCCTTTATCTGAAAGAGAAATGGTTGGTATGTTTATGGATACTCTCCAGTCGCCTTTTTATGATAAGATTATTGGGAGTATGTCATCGAACTTTTCCGACCTGGTCATGATAGGTGAAAGGATAGAAAGTGGGATGAGGAGTAGCAAGATCATATGTGCAGCAAGTGGCGTGAAGAAACCCCAAATGGGATTCATAAAAAAGAAAGAAGAGGATGCTAACGCTGTAATGGTAAACCCAATAGTCTCTTATTTTCCATCCACGAATTTTTATCGACCCCCAAATTTCCAGCCCCCGATACCCCAAACTCCTAACATTCCCTATCCATATGTGGCTGCAACCTCACAAGCTTCATACCTTCAATATCACCCTTCAAGACCACCTTTTTATCAACCACCTCTGGCCCAAAAACCACCTGTCACATTTCCCCAACAAAACAAACGGAACCAAAATCCAAACCTGAATCAATACAAACCACCAGTTAATCAATTGTTGCCTCACTGATAGCGTTTCAGCAAGTGTACTAAATTGTTGCAAGTAATAATAAAACGGTAGTACCGAGTGTCAAACTCAAGGATTGTGTTTTACTATTAAGCAAAGAGATGAGAAAAATAATTCAATAAAATCATTCATATAACTAGAAATCAAATCAGAAAAATAAGGGTTTCATCTTGTTACACTCATCCCTAACAAATAGAGTTTAGTTACTCATGACAGAGATACAAAAGATATGGATTAAAGAAGAATTACAAGAATGATTCATGAATGATTCTTGATAAAACTGCTCCAATGATGTTAGAAACGGCCGTCTTTGAGTTTCTCTGCTAAGGCACAAGTCTCCCAACTTCAGAATAGTCAAAAAGATACCTCAAAAGTTAGAAAAACGAGCTTCAGGCGCGAAATGCGCTTCAGACGCGCTTCCAACGCACAACATCTTCTGCCTGGCGTTTAGTTCACTTTTTTTTTCCTATTTTGAGTTCGAATGTGGCTTTGACGTCTTCATTAAAGTTGTAGCTATGGATCCTAGCTTTCATTTGCACTTGGTTGGACTCCAATTGGACATCTACAACTCTAGATATGGCTGAAACACTCCACATAGGTCATGTTAATTTCTCACCAAAATTCAGCACTGCACTAAAATAAAGAAACAACGCAAAATTACGAAAAATATCTACTTAATCAAGGAAATAAGAACATAAATATTTCATTAAATCAAAGAACTAAAATCAACAAAATATATCAAATAACTCCTTAAATTAACTAATGAATAAAAGATAAATAAGACTAAAAACAATGAAAACTATGCATATGATGAAGAGTCATCACTCACCTACTCCAGAATTCAATGGTAGTCATGAGACCAATGAAACCTCTAGACCACCATTCCCAAAGTGGTATAACCCAAACGCCAAATGTGAATAGCATGCTAGAGTTGTAGGGAATTCCATCGAAGATTGTCAAGCCCTAAAATTTAAGTGCAATAATTGATTAATGCAAAATGGCTTACCTTCAAGGAAGACGGTCCCAACGTAAGGAGTAATCCCTTACCGGGCCATAGAGATACCTTTGTCAATGTCATTGAAGATGAGATAGACCAATGTGCAAAAGATGATCATGTGTTGACAATAAAGCCATATATGGAAAATAATAGATCTTTCCAAAGACCATTGGAAATCCTCTATAGGAAAGAAAATCTGAAGCCAACTCCTAACAAGCCAAATGCAATAATTGTCCAAGCATCAACCCCTTTTCCTTACCTATATACCAAGGCGGTTCCATGGAATTATGAAGTTACCTCCCGCTTGGTCAATCATCAATCAAGTGATAGCTGTGAATCTAAAGGAACTGATGTCACCAACATTTCAGGGATTGGTGGGATGACTCGGAGTGGTCGAGTATATGCCCCGGACTAGGGGTGAACATGGGCGCGGGTCAACCCGTCAACCCGATCACCCAACCCAACCCAACCCGATTTTTACCCGTACCCGATCACTTTCGGGTCCGACCCAACCCAACCCGTTGAAACCCTCTTATATTTGGGTCGGGTAATGGGTTTAACAATTTGAACCCGTCGACCCGTCGACCCGACCCGGTGACTAGTTATATATATTTTTTTTAAATTGTTTGGCTAGTTCAATAGGGTTTCATTACTCTTCTTTTTATTTAGACTTTCAGCTGCCTTCATCTACTTTCTGCTTATACTTTCTTCAAGACTTTTTGAAGTCGCGCCGTTGTTCACCTTCTTTTTTTGTTCTACATGTGCTCATAACTAATTTTATACGAATTAGTTATAATAAGATATTATTAACAAGTGATTTTTATATGAATGTTGACGCAAGGTGTTCATGCGTCTAAGCTAAACACTGAACTCGTTTAATTTGTTTTAATCTCGTATATGCATACTCATAAAATTCATATATAATTTTTGAATTGTCTCTTTCAAATGAGCAATTTAATTTGAGTTAAATACTATTTATTTAAATGTTATATTTTGTTATAGTTTTACGTAATAAAGGTATGAACAGAAAGCTTATGCTTATAATGAATTTAGTTTAAATTTTTTATATTTGTTAAATACAATTTTTTTTAGTTAAATACTATTTATGAGCAAAATTAATGCTTATGCAAAAACTTACGATAAATTTAGTTTAAATTTTTTATATTTAAATCTATTAAACACTTTTTTTTAGTATTTTATTTGAAAATAGTAACTATAAACAAATGAATGGTACTTAGTAAACTAAAATGGTTGGTGGATTATGTGTAACCAGTGGCTAATCTTTGTTGGGAGATAGGTTGGGCACGGCTACCCCAAAATTTTCTCTAATCTTTTAAAAATACTTCATATTTTATTTATAATACTATAATTTGTTGAATAAAAATTAATATAGATTAAATCAGGTTTATCCTTGTCATTGTGAAAAAGCATTTGATAGGGACACATGAATTTTATGTTGTTTTAATGTTGGATTCTATAATTGGTGTATTTTATGAGTTGAATTGCGGTTGTTGAGTTATGTTGTCGAGATGTATGTTTCAGTCTAATATGTGAAGATAACATACTATATGTGCATTTTTTCTTGTTACATGAATTAATCTAACCAAATGACATGAAGATTGGTATGTGTAGATCTCATAGGATTGATATGTATACATGGACTAAAATTTATTTTATCAATTTTTTAATTATTAAAATTGCACTTTTTTTATTAGGCCCAATTTTTAATGATTTACTGTTGTTGAATTTATTTATTTATTTGAAAATTGTTGGATTTATTTTTTTGTGTGAGAGGTTGATGAGTTTTTTAAAGAATTGCATAATTTGTTTGAAATTTTATACTTTTGAGACATTCAAGTATTAAATATATTTTCATTCAATATGTTTTCTTGTAAAAAAAAAAGTTATTATTTATGTATGACCCGCCAACCCAACCCAACCCAACCCGTTCTTGATCGGGTCGGATCGGTTCGTAGGGGTGAACATGGGCGCGGGTCGACCCGCCAACCCGATCACCCAACCCAACCCAACCCGATTTTTACCCGTACCCGATCACTTTCGGGTCCGACCCAACCCAACCCGTTGAAACCTATTTATATTTGGGTCGGGTAATGGGTTTAACAATTTGAACTCGTCGACCCGTCGACCCGACCCGGTAACTAGTTATATTTTTTTTTAAAAAAATTTGTTTGGCTAGTTCAATAGGGTTTCATTACTCTTCTTTTTATTTAAATTTTCAGCTGCCTTCATCCACTTTCTTTCTATACCTTCTTCAAGATTTTTTGAAGTCGCACCGCTGTCCACCTTCTTCTTTTGTTCTACAGGTGCTTATAACTTATTTTATACGAATTAGTTATAATAAGATATTATTAACCAATGATTTTTATATGAATGTTGATGCAAGGTGTTCATGCGTCTAGGCTAAACACTAAACTCGTTTAATTTGTTTTGACATTGTAATCTCGTATATGGCTACTCTTAAATTCATATCTAATTTTTGAATTGTCTCTTTCAAATGAGCAATTTAATTTGAGTTAAATACTATTTATTTAAATGTTATATTTTGTTATAGTTTTACGTAATAAAGGTATGAACAGAAAGCTTATGCTTATAATGAATTTAGTTTAAATTTTTTACATTTGTTAAATACAAATTTTTTTAGTTAAATACTATTTATGAGCAAAATTGATGCTTATGCAAAAACTTAAGATGAATTTAGTTTAAATTTTTTATATTTAATTCTATTAAACACTTTTTTTTAGTATTTTATTTGAAAATAGTAACTATAAACAAATGAATGGTACTTAGTAAACTAAAATGGTTGGTGGATTATGTGTAACCAGCGGCTAATCGTTGTTGGGACATGAGTTGGCCACGGCCGCCCCAAAATTTTCTCTAATCTTTTAAAAATACTTCTTATTTTATTTTATTTATAATACTATAATTTGTTAAATAAAAATTAATATAGATTAAATCATGTTAAGGGACAGATGAATTTTATGTTGTTTTAATGTTGGGTTCTATAATTGGTATATTTTATGAGTTGAATTGCGGTTGTTGAGTTATGTTGTCAAGATGTATGTTTCAGTCTAATATGTGAAGATAACATACTATATGTGCATTTTTTCTTGTTACATGAATTAATCTAACCAAATGACATGAAGATTGGTATGTGTAGATCTCATAGGATTGCTATGTGTATATGGACTAAAATTTATTTTATCAAATTTTTAATTATTAAAATTGCACTTTTTTTATTAGACCCAATTTTTAAGATTAGAACAAGGCCCAATTTTTGTGTAGACTAAATTATAATTTAGACGTGTATTATAGAAAAACCAATGGAATAATATATAAAAAAATTACAAAAATAACTACTATAATTATAAAATAAAATAATTTTTCCAAACTAAATTCCAACTAATTTTTAATTATTAAATATATTAACTAAAATTTGATTTACTACCTCTCTCCAATATATTTTTGTAAATTTACAATTTAAAATTCTTATATACAATACAATATTATACTTTTTATTTATCCATTCAAGTTTTTAATATTTGGCAACTCCAATATTATAGTTCAATATCCGCCACTATGTGTAACGATGAAAGTAATGTGTTGGACCAAGTAGCAATGCTAGCTATTTTCTCTTACTTTTCCTTTTACCTTTGAAATTTTCTAACTATATTATTGCATAGATTTGAGACATATGGAACGAGTACAAGAAGCTCCTAATCAATTTGTTTCGCAAGCACAACAAGCTTCATCACAACAAGCACAAGATTTAGGCCTCTCACCATTGCCACCAACTCAAAGAAACGAGGTAACCAAAAGAAAACCTAGTAAAGTCTCTTCTAGTGTTTGGTTACATTTTAATAAGGGAAATAATATTGGTACATGTAAGTATTGTGGGAAAGTGTACGCAGCTTCTTCTAGTCATGGAACCACTAACTTGCTTAGACATATAAATAAGTGCTTTAAAAATCCAAATAGGCAAATTGATAAGAAACAAAAGATATTTGATCTTGGAAAGGAAAGTGATGATGACCCTAATATTGTTAATTTTAAACTTGTTGAATTTAATCAAGAAAGAACTAGAATAGCACTAGCAAAGATGGTAATTATTGATGAACTCCCTTTTAAATATGTTGAAAATGAAGGGTTCAAACAATTCATGAGTGAGGCTCAACCTAGATTTAAAATTCCTTCCCGTGTTACTGTTGCTAGAGATTGCTTGCAATTGTATTTTGATGAGAAGGAAAAGTTGAAAAGTATGTTGTCTGCAAATAAACAAATGGTGTCTTTGACCACTGATACTTGGACATCGATCCAAAATATGAATTATATGTGTGTAACAGCTCATTATATTGATGATGAGTGGGATTTGAAAAAGAGGATATTAAGTTTTGGTTTGATTTCCGACCACAAAGGTAAAACCATAGGGATAACTTTAGAAAATTGCATGAAAGAGTGGGGGATTAGGTCTATTTGTTGTGTTACTGTTGATAATGCAAGTGCTAACAACTTGGCTATTGCATATTTAAATAGAGGCATGACTCTTTGGAGAGGTCGTACTTTATTTAATGGGGAGTACTTACATATGAGATGTAATGCACATGTATTGAACTTGATTGTCACTGATGGCTTGAAGGAAATTGACTCATCAATTGTTAAAATAAGGGCTGCATGTAAGTTTGTCAAGTCTTCTCCTAGTAGGTTGGCTACTTTTAAGAAGTGTGCAGAAGCTGTGAATGTATGTTCTAAAGCAATGGTAACACTTGATGTACAAACTAGGTGGAACTCCACCTTTTTGATGTTGGATATTGCGGAACAATATGAGCATGCATTTTATCGTTTAGAACATGTTGATGTGGCATTTGTGTCTAATGGTAGTGAGGTAGGAGGATGTCCTAATGAAACTGATTGGGAACGTTCCCGTGTTTTTGTGAAGTTTTTGAAGACTTTCTATGAAGCGACTCTTTCTTTTTCTGGGTCACTACATGTTACAGCCAACTCTTTTTTTAAACAGCTGATTGAAATTCAAAAAACATTGACTAAATGGAAAAACAGAGAGGATTCTGTTTTGAAAAAGATGACCGCAGATATGCAAGTAAAATTCAACAAATATTGGGATAGTGGTGAGATAAATTTTCTTTTGTTTGTTGCTGTTTTTCTTGATCCCCGTTATAAGCTTGAGTATATTGAGTTTTGTTTTAAAATAACGTATGGCACTAATAAGTCTGATGATATGATGGAAAAACTAAAAAATCTCATCGGTAAATTGATTGAACACTATACTCTTTTGTATCCCATTACTAACGAAGCTAGTGATTCTAGTACCTCGAATCTCAACATGCACTCACAGTCTAACATTGAAAAGGGGGATGAGGATGATTGGGAAAATTTGTTTAGATTGAACATGAAGAAAAAGCAAGGTGAGTTGCAAAAAAGTGAGTTGGATAGGTATTCAGATGATGGTGTTGAAGATGACTCCCCTACGTTTGACATTCTTAAATGGTGGAAAGGAAAAACAAATAAGTACCATGTTCTTTCTCGCATAGCTAGAGATATTTTGGCTATTCCAGTGTCTACTGTATCATCTGAGTCAGCGTTTAGTACAGGAGGTCGAATCCTCGATTCATTTCGTAGTTCATTAAATGCCACTACTGTTGAAGCTTTGATTTGTACCCAAAATTGGATCAAATCTCCTAAGAAAATTGATTTAGCAGCTGAGTTGGTTGAAGTACAAAAGATTGAGTCGGGTACGAATGCTTTATTTTAACTTTCAAATTGATTTTCCTTTATTTTTTTTTATTCTTTTAATCATTTTGTGTGCTAATGAGATTGTGTATTGTATTTAAAATTTTAGAGTTGTGTGAATTAGTTTCAATTGATATTGGGGTGACTGCTGCTGAGCTTAACACAATCACTACTACATCTTAAGGTACTTGTTATTGTTTTGTTTAATGCATATTTTACTTATTTATTATTTCTCCTTCTTTATCTCCTCACTTTTATTATTAATATTTGTTTTTGCAGATTCCCAATTGTTTCATTCCATACTTTGAGAAACTTGTTAAGTGCTTGTACTTGAATTTGACATTTCTTAGAATTGATTAATTTTCATATTTTATTGATTTACTGTTGTTGAATTTATTTATGTATTTGAAGATTGTTGGATTTATTTTCTTTTTGTGAAAGGTTGATGAGTTTTTTAAAGAATTGCATAATTTGATTGAAATTTTATAGTTTTGGGACATTCAAGTATTAAATATATTTTCATTCAATATGTTTTCTTGTAAAAAAATAAAAAAAAAGTTATTATTTATGTATGACCCGCCAACCCAACCCAACCCAACCCGTTCTTGATCGGGTCGGTTCGAGTCGGGTTAAATAAAAAAAATACGGGTTTAGAACTTAACCCAACCCGAAGATAATCGATCGGGTCGGGTCTTGGGTTTTGTCAAAACCCGCCCAACCCAACCCACGTACACCCCTATCGGTTCGGGTTAAATAAAAAAATACGGGTTTAGAACTTAACCCAACCCAAAGATAATCGATCGGGTCGGGTCTTGGGTTTTGTCAAAACCCGCCCAACCCAACCCACGTACACCCCTACCCCGGACAACCTAAGGAAAAGGAGGGCCATGGAGGAAAAGGGAAAGAAGTTACAATCATACTATAAAAGGGTCAGATACTTGCAAAAAGACAATGCTTGAAGAAGAAGCTAACGAGTTTTTGAAGTTTATCAAGCAAAATGAGTATAAGGTAGTAGATCAACTAAATCAAACCCCTTCCAAGATATCTGTTCTTTCTTTGTTATTAAACTTTGAAGCGCATAGAAGGGCACTGATGAAATTTTTAAACGAGGCTCATGTTACTCATGATATCACTGTCAACCAGTTTGATGGAATTATCGGTAATATCACCGCCAGTAGCGGTTTGAGTTTTAGCGACGGTGAATTACCAGCTAAGTGGATAGAGCATAAAAAAGCACTACACATCTCTATGAGGTATCATGATCATATTCTTGCACGAGTGCTAGTTGATAATGGTTCATCGTTGAATGTCATGCCGAAATCAACACTATCAAAACTATTTGTTGATGGAGCTTGTTTGAAGCCGAGTGCTTTGTTGGTGAAAGCGTTTGATGGATCCAGAAGACAAGTTGTTGGTGAGATTGACCTGCCGATTCAAATCAGACCTCATAACTTTGAAATAACCTTCCAAGTGATGGACATTAAGCCAACGTACAGTTGCCTTTTAGGGAGACCATGGATTCACGCTGATGGAGCAGTGACATCCACTCTCCATCAAAAGCTAAAGTTTATAGCGAACAAGAAGCTGGTGATAATATTTGGAGAAGAAGATATGATAGTGAGACTTCCTTTCAAGCATAAGAAATCACCAATGCTGTCTTCATGGGCGAAGGATCTCCTTTAAAAAAACCAAAGTTGCCTACCACCTCATTAAAGTCTACCAAATTGATGTTGGAATGAGGAGTTTTTGTTAAATTGGAAAAATTATTAGATATACCCGAAAAGAACGATAGATATGGTTTGGGATATGTACCTACTAAAGCTGACAAAGAAAAGGTTGTGAAGAAAAAAATGGAAAGCAGGATGGCTCGTTTGGAGAATCGAGTACCAAATTCACAAAAGATTCCTATTTGTGACATTCACCAAACGTTTCAAAGCGCCAGAATAATATATGTTGATCAGGTGGTTGTTGCGGAAGAGGATCATGTTGATGATGATACTCTCAAATTGGTGTACCCTTGTCCTCCAAACACCAGTCTCAATAATTGGAAGATCATCGAGTTTCCCGTGTTTGTTAATTCGTGTTCAAAGTAATTGTGTATTTTAACTCCTTTTGCTCTGCCCAAGGAAATAAGGATAACTAATTAGGGCAAATGTATTTCAACTCCGTACTTATTATCAAGAAATGCATTTTTGAATTCTTCAACTGTTTTTGTTTTTCTGTTTTCTTTTTTTGGCAATCTTTATTCATATCTTCTTTTTTCCTTTTTCTTCTTAATTTAAAGAATGCAGAGTCGAAAACGAATATGTCGAAAATAGCAGCGCTAGAATCCCTTCTTGTAATTTTGAACGCCCAATTAATCACGCTGATGAGGATTGTGAAGACGATTGTGAGCCTCCCCCAAAACTAGAAAGGTTAATTGAACAGGAAGCTAAGATAATCCAACCTTATCAGGAACCTGTTGAGGTGATTAATTTAGGAACTGAACATGATAAGAAAGAAATTAAAATCGGTATGTCTATGAAAGAAAGTGAACGAGAAAAGCTAGTTAAACTTTTATTTGATTATGTGGATGTCTTTGCATGGTCATATCAAGATATGCCTGGGATAGATATTAACCTAGTTGAACACAAGCTACCACTCAAGCCAGAATGTGCTCCAATTAGACAAAAAAAATGAGGAGGATGAGGCTTGATATGTCACTTAAAATTAGAGAAGAGGTCAAGAAGCAATTTGATGCTGGTTTCTTAGCAGTAGCAAAATATCCTCAATGGGTTGCTAATATTGTCCCAGTTCCAAAAAAGGATGGAGAGGTTCGAATGTGCGTTGATTATCGGGATTTAAATAAAGCTAGTCCTAAAGACGACTTTCCTTTGCCTCACATTGATGTTCTAGTAGATAGCACTGCTCAATATTCTCTTTTCTCCTTCATGGATGGTTTCTCAGGTTATAATCAAATCAAGATGGCTCCCGAAGATATGGAGAAAACTACATTCATCACGCAAAGAGGAACTTTCTGTTATAAAGTGATGTCATTTGGATTGAAGAATGCTGGGGCAACCTATCAAAGAGCAATGGTAACTTTGTTTCATGACATAATGCATAAAGAGATAGAGGTTTATGTGGACGATATGATTGCAAAGTCTCGTACCGAAGAAAACCATGTTGTTAACCATCAAAAGTTGTTTGTGCGACTAAGGAAGTTCAGACTTTGTTTAAATCCTGCTAAATGCACTTTTGGTGTAAGATCAGGCAAGTTACTTGGGTTTATCGTTAGTAAAAAAGGGATAGAAGTGGACCCAGATAAAGTAAGAGCAATACAAGAAATGTCAGCTCCACGCACGGAAAAAGAAGTTTGTGGCTTTTTGGGTAGATTGAATTACATTTCCAGGTTCATATCGCATCTCACCGCTACATGCGAGCTAATTTTCAAGTTGTTGCGCAAAGATCAAAAGGTTGAATGGAATGAGAATTGTCAAAAAGCTTTCGAATAGATTAAGCAGTACTTGTCAAAACCTCTAATCTTAGTGCCTCCTGTTCCTGGGAAACCGCTTATCATGTACTTAACAGTACTTGGCGAGTCAATGGGTTGTGTACTGGGGCAACATGACGAATTTGGTAAGAAAGACCATGCTATTTATTATTTGAGCAAAAAGTTCACCAGTTGTGAAACAAGGTATTCACTGCTTGAACGAACATGTTGCGCATTAGCATGGGCTGCTCGTTGGTTGAGGCAATACATGTTATGTCATACAACTTGGTTGGTGTCTAAAATGGACCCAATTAAATACATCTTTGAGAAACCTGCTCTTACCGGAAGGATTACCCGTTGACAGGTGCTGTTATCAGAATACAATTTGGTATACGTTACACAAAAGGCTATCAAAGGAAGCGCTCTATTATAGTATTTGGCCCAACAACCTATAGAAGATTATCAATCAATGCAGTGTGAACTCCTCAATGAAGACATCATAACTTTATTTGAAGAAATTGAATCACCTAATAAAGAAAAATGGATGTTGGTGTTTGATGGTGCTTCTAATGCGTTAAGGCATGGAATTGGGGACATTTTGATTTTCCCAGAGAACCACTTCACTCCATTTACTGCTAGGTTGTGTTTTGATTGCACAAACAATATTGCAGAATATGAGGCATGTGCAATGGGCGTTAAAGCAGCCATTGAATCAAAGGTAAAGGTTCTTGAGGTATACGGAGACTCATCTTTGGTCATCCATCAGACAAAAGGAGAATGGGAAACTTGAGATTCCAAATTGATTATGTATCATACGCATATCAAAAAATTGGTAGAACACTTCGAGCAGATCACTTTTCACCATATTCCTCGATAAGAAAACCAATTGGTCGACACCCTGGCCACATTGTCATCAATGTTCAAAATAAGCGTCGGTCACGATATGCCGGTCATAAAAATTCAACGAAAGGATAAGCCAGCATATTGCTTATCGATAGAAGAAGTGTCTGATGGAAAGCCATGGTTTTATGATATCAAATCATATGTTAAGAATAAGGAATATCCAGTGGGTATTTCAGAGAGCGACAAGAGGGCTTTGAGGAGGTTGCCAATGAACTTCTTCTTAAATGGTGATATGCTTTATAAGAGAAATCATGATATGGTTCTCCTCAGATGTGTAGATCAAGCGGAAGCGAAGAACATCATTCAAGAGGTTCACGAAGGTTCTTTCGAAACTCATGCAAATGGGAACGCAATGGCAAGAAAAATCCTAAGGGCTAGCTACTATTGGTTGACTATGGAGTCTGATTGCTTTAGTTACATAAAGAAATGTCATAAATGTCAAATCTATGTTGATAAAGTACATGTACCACCCACCTCTTTGAATGTTTTAACATCACCATGGCCATTTTCAATGTGGGGAATAGATGTTATTGGACTCATTGAGTCTAAGGCTTCAAATGGGCACCGGTTTATCCTAGTAGCTATTGATTATTTCACAAAATGGGTTGAGGCCACTTCTTATGCCAATGTTACGAGAAGCGTAGTTGTCATATTCATCAAAAGAGAATTGATTTGTCAATATGGCTTGCCAAATAAGATAATCACTGGCAATGCGACCAATCTGAATAATAAAATGATGAGTTGTGTGATAGTTTCAAAATTCAGCACCATAATTCTTCGCCATATCGTCCAAAAATGAATGGGGCTGTAGAATCAAAAAATAAGAATATCAAGAAGATCATACAAAAGATGGTGGAGACATATAAGAATTGGCATGAAATGCTTCCTTTTGCATTACATGGCTATAGAACCTCTATTGGTACCTCAACAAGGGCAACTCCTTTCTCATTGGTGTATGGAATGGAAGCGGTACTTCCCATTGAAGTTGAAATTCCCTCGATCAGAGTCTTGATGGAAACCAAATTGGAAGAGGCTGAGTGGGTTCAATCACGATTTGACCAATTAAATCTCATAGAAGAAAAAAGAATGTAGCTCTATGCCACAACCAATTATATCAAAAAAGACTCGAAAAAGCATACGAGAAAAAAGTCCGTCCTCGAGAGTTTCAAGAAGGGGACTTGGTGTTAAGGAAAATATTGCCCATAAAAAAGATTCTCGTGGAAAATGGACCTCGAATTATGAAGGATCATATGTTGTGAAAAAAGCTTTCTCTAGGGGAGCTCTAATACACGCAGAAATGGATGGAGAGGACCTTCCACTTCCAATAAACTCAGATGCAGTCAAAAAATATTATGCTTAAACTATATATTTATGGGCTCGCTAGGTTGAAAACCTGAAAAGGTGACCTAGGAAAAAATTAGAGCATCCCAATGGATTGAAAACTTGGAAGAGTGGTACATTCAAGCGCTTCAAACTGGGGGCAATTATTATTCTTGGAAGCTGACCAACGGGAGTGCCTAAATTACAAGAATGAATAGCGTTTGTTATCTCTTCAACTTAACCTAAACACACTTATCCATACCATTGTAACCCCAATTGTTTTGTTCCCAATGTAGTGAATGTACTTTTTCCGATGTTGTCATTCGATGTTTTATCATACACTCTTTTTAAACTAATCCAGTTTTCTGTTTGATTGTTCGAGCATTTTGAAATGTTGTTTTAGGATAATAAATGTTAGAAGTTGAAATATGTGAAAGTATAAAAATACCTTAAATTTTTTTAACACTTGGAAAACATATACCCGGAACTCGATAGATTCTCAACATGTATGGGTGCATATAAGAAAAATGAAGCGTAATCATTTTAAACAATGGATTTTGCTTCACCTCCAAAAAGCGGTCACTCGATAGATACGAAGAGTCATCTTGTGGAAATAATATTTGTTTTTATTCATCCATTGAATCTTGGGGCGTAGAAGAGCATAAGGATCGGGGAATCAAAGAAATGAACAAGAATTGATCTATAATGCATGAAACACATAAATCACGCATAATTTACTCATACTCACATGATCCATGCATCTTCATTGACACTTTACCTATACGTAATGCATAACACACTTATGAATCATTTATACCTTATCGTTCGAATTACAAGTATCATATACTTATTCTCCCTCTTTATCTACCTTCAAGATTGAACCAATTACGTTTTTTTTCATTTCTATTGATCTACGCATCGGTAATCAATCCGAAGACGATCATTTACACTCATGTCGATCTACGCATCGGTAACCAATCCGAAGACGATCATCCTTTCATTCCTGTCGATCTACGCATCGGTAACCAATTCGAAGACGATCATCCTTTCATTTATGTCGATCTACGCATCGGTAATCAATCCGAATACGATCATTCTTTGATTTTTTCGTTGATCTACGCATCGATAACCAATCCGAAAACGACTGTTCTATCATTTTTTCACTGATCTACGCATCGGTAATCAATCCGAAGAAGATCACTTTCATTCTTGTCGATCTACGCATTGATAACCAATCCAAAGAAGATCATTCTTTCATTTTTTCATTGATCTACGCATCGCTAATCAATCTGAAGACGATCACTTTCATTCCTGTTGATCTACGCATCGGTAACCAATCCGAAGACGATCATTTTTTCATTGATCTACGCATCGGTAATCAATCCGAAGACGATCACTTACACTCCTGTCGATCTACGCATCGGTAACCAATCCAAAGAAGATAACTTTTTATTGCTATGAATCTATGCATCAGTAAACAATCCGAAGACGATCACTTTCATTTCTGTCGATCTACGCATCGGTAACCAATCTCAAGACGATCATTTTTTATTTCTATGAATCTATACATCAGTAAACAATCCAAAGACGATTATTTTCACTCATGTTGATCTACGCATCGGTAATCAATCCGAAGACGATCATTTTGCATATTTCAAAAAAATTTGCATCATTCCCACTTTATCATTTATGGGCACTTTAATACATGCGTTTGTTATTGGACAAAATTTAGGTCCTTATATTTACTTATCTTTAACCTGATAAATTAGGCTCATTTTGTCCAATCAAATTATAGTCAAATCAAATTACAACATAAATACTAAGTCAAATCAAATTACAAAATTAAAAAAAAAAAAAAAAACCATTTTATATTGCCTTGCCAGCTACTACATGCTTTGTTTGTTTTCCTTTTGTTGCACTGCCTTGCCTTTGCTCCAGCTACATGCCTTATTTAGAATTTTCTGTTGCTGCACTGCTTGAAGCACTATCCTTGTGTCTTTGGTAACTAATTAAAAACATAATTTTTATAAGTCAGCCATTGTATAGATTATACATAGCAAAGAGACATACTTTTGAGTTTTAAAAAAAACTAAAAGACAAATTAAAGCTGCAAATAAAAAACTCAGCAAATGAACAAATAAAAACAAACAAAGGCTAAAACCATGAATGCATCAGATGTGCAGAAAAAACCTCAAATGATGAACAAAAGAAAAGAAACATCAAACAAGAAACTAGAAAGCTCAAACAGTGGCACAGACAAATAAAGCAACTAAATTTTTTTTTTTAAAAAAAAAAACTCTATAAATACATCTCATATATATTTTGAAGGGATCCGGGATTGAAACTAACAAAAAAAACACACAAAGAAGAAGAAGGGAAAGAAATCAAAGAGAGTTTCAGTATCAAACAACAAACAGAAGATATGAAGGTATTTTTTTTTTCCAGAACAATAAATATGTTGCTCTTTATTTTCATCAAACAATCACTCTTTTGTTTTTTTTTTAAGTATAGATTTTTATTTGTAAGAGCAAAAATTAATGAACGAAACATAAAAAAAAAATAAGACTAAAAATTCAAATCTGTGATGATGTCGCCGTTATCGCTGCCATAGCCGACGTCGCTGTTTCCTTGTTCCTCTTTATTTTCCTTTTTTTCTTTCTGGCTGATGCGCCTGCCAACCTCATGGTACCTGCCGCCCACCTTTCTTCCTTTGCTTTCAGAATTGCGTGAACAAAGAGTGGGTAGAGGGATGAAGATTGGGGAGTGGTTTGAGACTGAGAACGTAACAACAGCTTTGTTTAGATAGGGTCCCTTTTGATTTTTTATTTACTGATTGGAATGCGGCTGTCTCCCTTACCCTTTTTCTTTTGTTGTGATTTTTTTAAATTAATCTTGGGCTTGGGCTATAATATAAAATTTCTGTTCATATAAACCCATCCCTTTTAGAGTTAATCTTGGGCTTTTGCTTCATAACTAAATATCAAATTTCATAAAAAAAAATACAGATAAATATTTCATTAAAGATTAATTAGATGCGACATCTTTTTAATCTTTGAGTTGTTAGGACACAGATGGTACAATTTGATAGTTCTAAAACTCTATTTTTATTTTATTAATAAATTAATATAAAATCAACTTATAAATTTATTTAATTAGATGTAATTTTTTTTTTATCTTTGAGTTATTAAGACACAAGTTGTGACAACTTGGCGGTTCTAAATCTCATCTTCATAGATAAATTAATAAATTAAAACTCACAAACAAATTAGTAGATAAAATTAGTATTAAAGGTTAATTAGAAATGATATCCTTTAATCCATGAGTAGTAGAACACAATTTATACAACTTGATAATTGTAACTCTTATTTTTATAAATAAATAAATATAAAATCAATTTTTTTTTTAAACTTGATTAATTACATGTGATCCTTTTTTTTTTTGAGTTGTTGAGACACAAGTTGTACTACTTGGTGGTTTTAAAACTCAATTTTAAAATCAAAAATAATAAAATATTTTTAAGAGGATTAATTTAGATGTGACATCTTTTTTAAATAATTACTCAAGTCAAACAAACTCATTTTTTTTGTCAAAATATTATTTTTATAAGAAAACAAATTTTCTTTAAAAAACAATCAACGCATCCGCATTTTCTAACCAATAACAACGTAGCTTTGATTTCTCCATCACACCGGGAGATTCGTATGAGCAAGATCACTCTTGTCATGCACTTTAATAAAAATTTATTTTGTTGTCCTTTATTTCTTAAGCACACATTTATTCCAAAATCATATTTAAATAATAATAATAATAATAATAATAATAATTGTTATTCATATTTAATAATAAGGAGAAATAAATATACTTAAGTTAATATTAATTTTGCACAATTAATTATAGGTAACTGTATTTTTAACGGATGTTGTAGGGTGCTAATATCTTCCCTACGCATAATATCTTCTCTACGCATAATCGACTCCCAAATTCAAAATTTGGTTTCAAAGACCTTTTTTTATTTTTATTTTTTTATTTTTAAGGGTTTTCCAATATTTTCCCTATTTTAAAATAAATTTTGGTGACGACTCCATTGAATTCGAGAAACACTTGAAATTTTAGGCCGCAACAATACATAAAAATCACATAATTAGTTTTAATTAAGAGACCAATATATAAAATCTATATTCCGTGAGTTGGTGTTCATTGACTTTTCTACTCATGTTACTTCCATTTATAACCTTATTAATTTATTTTTATTATTTTTTATATATAACCGTCCCACTAACTTACTATTGACCAATGATCTTTAGTATCTTCTTCTCGGTACTACTATT
>JBBPBP010000003.1:7217203-7230037 GCA_037974735.1 Cicer chorassanicum
ATAATAATAATAATAATAATAATAATAATAATAATAATTCCATGAGTATGATTTGTGGTTATGACATATATTACTTCTAATTGTGGTGTAGTGATTTTTTATGAATACATTTATTACTTCTATGGAGAAGTTTAACTCCTTTTAAGTATATTTTATTTTTCTATATGCTTGGAATTCTAAGATATTATTTGGTAGGGAGTGTAACGCCCTAGATTTTTTTGATCCAAAGATTACTTAAAAATGTTTGTTTTTATTTTATTTTATATAAAAACGACAATAATTTGTTTTTTCCTTAGGAGTAGTTCAACATGTAATAAATTGAATATGCGTCAGAAAATGACTTGATATATATATATATATATATATTTGTAAAAGAATGTAATGCAATTTACTAAAATATTATTTATTTATTTACTTGCAAGGTTAATATTCCAGTTGTTAGATCGATATTCATTTACGCTCCAAAATAAAATAAATTCCCTTTAGGTGAAATTTGAAAGAAAATAGATTGACTGAAATTAATGACGATTCAAATATTTACTAGCGAATAAAAACTCCGCATTTCTATTTAAAGTTAATGATGAGTAGTAAATAACTTTACAATGTACCGCAAAAAAATTTATTAATACAAAACATTATATTTAAATAAAAGATCCATTTTCCCACGCACGTGCACCAAACAAACATCATTCATCGTTCATGCAACTCTTTGAGATCATTAGTACCTAAATGTTGGTGTAAGGGGTCAGTTCATCCCACAACAAAATTAAACCAAATAATAAATTAAAAGGCATAAAATATGAATATAAAATCTTTTCGTAATAAAAGATTTAAAGAAATTGATTCTTTAATAGTTCCCAAGGATGTATCAAAAGTCATAAAACGTATCTAAATAAATCAAGTAGTAACTCAACGTAGAACAAATAATTAGATAAAACTAAAAATAACAATTAAATGTATGCAAGTTATGCATGCTCCTAAAAGTATATGATCCGGATATAACCAGCCACATAGGCATCCACACAGAAGTCACCCATACCAATGGGGAAAATTAAACCAGCCACACAGGCGTCCACAAAGATGCATATGATATGTTATGAAATGATAATGATGCTCGAAATTTACAAATCACTGGCCACTTAGGCAACCACAAAGAAAATGTCATAACACGAATAACCAGCCACTTAGGCAATCACAAAGAGAAAACTATTCAAACCACAAATCACCAGGCACTTAGGCAACCACAAAGATAATAATATTTAAAACACAAACAAATATGAACTTTATTTCTTCTACTATTAAATTTCTCTCAATTATTAGTCATTTAGACATACAACTCAAGGTTTACCACTAAACGCATCACAAAAATCAACTTAATCATGTTATCACAATTAAAGATTAAAACTTTTCATCAATTCCCTCAAGACTCATATAGTATTCATAAAAATCAAAACTTTGAAATGAAATACCACAAAAATCGAAACTTTAAATTAAAAACAACTTTACAAATAATTACTCATGAGATCATAATAAAAATCATAACTTTATAATTAAGTACGCCTAGACAACACAAAAATCGCAACTTTACATCAAATATATGACAACAATCATATTACTCATGTTATAATAATAAAAATCGAAATTTTATAATTAAGTTTATCAAGGCAAACATATTATTCAGAAAAACAAAACGTCATAGTTAAATTCTTTAAGGCAACATAAAATCAACATTTTTCTTTTAAAACATCAAGACATCATATCAATATCTTACAAACTATTAATTCAATATCTAGCCTAAACTTGCATGGGGAAAAGCCCTTACCTTAGGTGCTTTACTTCCTAGCAACACGTTCTAAGCCCCACGAATCAAAGGACAAGGCAAAAGTCCAAACTTTACTTGATATGGTATTGAAAGAAGAAGGAAAATTGTAATTCGACTTGATGATACTAATGGTGTGAGAAAAGGAATGAGACTATGTTTCTTTTTTTTTTTCTTTCTTTTGTTTGTGATGGAAAATTTGGGAATTTAAGAGATAGCAAAATTAATAAAATAGGAAGGTGTGTAGACTCCCTTTTATTTTTTTTATCCAATAGTTACGAAACAAAAAATTGCATAGAATTATTTTTGTAGAGCATTAAAATAAAATCATAATTTTGGTTTAAAGAGACGGATTCATGAGATATAAAAAGGAGGGTAGTCTTTTTGTTGTCCTCTCTTAATTGCACAAAAAACTCATAATTAAATTTGTGATCTTCATTTCAAAAATAAATTAAAGGTGTTAAGGAGGAGAGAGAAGTGGGTGCATGGTGTCAAGAATGAAGGAATGTGCATTATCTCCTCTCTTAATTGGTTGAGACAAGGACATAAAGTTACATTATGTCAAGACAACACAATGAATTGTCATAAAGTCTGGTCATGAAGGAGAGTAAAAGAATGACTCACTATTTTTTTATTTATACTAAAGATGGATTGACCAAAAATATTTTCAAAACACTCATACATGACTGAGTTTCACTAACTCTACTATCTACTAAATTGAATAATTATTTGGTCGAAAATAAAACTAAAAACAATATAACTTCTATAAATTCTAATTTAATTAAATAATTCGACTAATATTTTATCAACTAAAATAAATCAAGCAAGACAAGAAGATCACCGTAGGTCACACATAACAAAATAAAACAACCATATCTAACACATCAATTTCATGATTATCGAAACTAATCAAATAACAAAAAATACGCAATAGTCAATTTAGGAAATAATCACGTCATAAACCGTCCCCATGTAGTTGTCACGCCAAAATAATTAAATAAAAATAAAGGTTATAATTATTCCGGTAAAATTGAGTGTGATAAATTTTAATTTAATTTATTTATAATAGAATAATTATTAATTAAATAATAACTCATAACAATTACTAAAAAGATAAATATATAATATATATGAAAATATTGAGATGTTACAGGGAGAAATGATACAAAAAAATAATATCATTTGTATTCTTATCGTCTTGTAAAGTATAAAGTGATACTTGTAATACTAATTACTTTTATGTCAAAATTTTATTAAAAATTACAAACGTATTTGAACAAATGTAAATATTTTTAGTAATTTACACTACAAGAAAATTCACATTTAGTGACAGTCAAAATATGTAGGGAAAAGTATAAAAACCGTAGAAATAGCCAAAAAACCTATACCGACGGGGTTTTTTTTCGTGGTACATAATTACCCAATACCTACGAAATTTTCGCCGTTGTTGTAGGTTATAGTGACAGAAATTTTTTCGTTGTTGTAAACATTTGATTTTACCTACGGACATTTCACCATAGGTATATAGTTTAGCCATAATTTTTAAAAGTTATACCTACGGTTTTGATTCTGCTGCTATACATTTAAGTGACAACTTATTTCTGTTGGTATAGGTTTTAACAGTAACAAATTTGCTATAAATTTTAATTTTTTGTTATCAATAAAAATTATATAATAATTTAAAATTTTATTTTATAATATTAACCAAATATAAATACACAATTAAATATATATATATATATATATATATATATATATATATATTTAAGAGTCAAAATAAAATAAAAGGTGTTCCTCATATATATTAAAAATTAACATAAAAGTCTTACAACGATAAAACAATAGTTAAACAATGTTCACTATAGTGCAACGTAGAGTATTTTTACTTAGTAGTAGAAAACATTGTCTTACTAATATTTAAAATAGACATATTATGTCATACAAAACAATCTCAAAAACATTAAGAAATTGAGTCCACCAAATTGCCAAGATTTCATCTTCAACAACAAATTAGCTTTTAATCTTTACCTACAATCAATAAAATAACAAATGAATAAATACACGATTCAAAATAAAAATATTACTAATAAAACAGAGAAAATATTAATGATTTTAATCAAAATTAACTAATACCATCTAATTACCATTTTCATTAGTTTTGTTGTTGTTTGGACTAAGTGAATTCAAATGGTTTTGAGCACTAGTAGCATCAGGAACCTATCACAAAAAATAGAAAATATTACTTGTGAAAAATACGAGTATGGAACTTATGAAGCTAGTTGGGTAAGATTAATAACTTATGATATACCTATCTTGTAGCTTGTATTATATCATTCAAATCTTCTCCAGAAAATCGATTTTGAATTAAAGTCATCACATTTGCTAACAGGTTTTCCATATTCTTAACTCTTTCGCGCAACTCTTCATTTTCAAATACACAAACTTTCGATTTTTTGGAATGAGGAATCTTGCCCATACAACGCACACGTCCGTTTTTATCAGGTTCTTGTACTTGATAAAATATGTCATCCTTCCAAGATATAGAACCTTGTGTTTCTTGGGTTGATTGAGAAGTTCCAACCTCATTACTATGTTTTTTTAGTTCTTCCTAAAAAGTAAAATAAAAATTATTAATAAATGAAAATACCAAATTGAAATTGACATTCAAAGCTTGTAGTAATACAATAAGATCCAATTAAAAACTTACAATAAGATACAATAAGATCCAATTAAAATTCAGCATTTTGTCAAATAAGATCCAATTAAAATTCAGCACTTTGTCAAACTTAATTTATACACATTTTATATATTGGTACCGTTTAATTATTATCAAAACTTACAATCAATCTTGCAGCCTTTTCATTGACAATTGATCCGTCTTTACGAGTGCGGGTAGCAATGTAAATATCTTTACGTCCAGGCAACACTCCTTTGCCCTTTTTTATCTACAACCAAACAAATAAGTTAAATGCATTTTATTTTTTAATTCAAATTAAAGCCATGAAAATACAAATAGAAATAAACCTTCTCATCAATAAGCTTTGGGAGACTTTTTGAACCCATACAATGAACATCTTCAAACTTAGCACGATTTCGCCTATTAATTTTACTTATTTTCTGCAATTGATACAAAATATTAGTCTAAGTAATAAACTCTTTAATATATTACTCAAAATACATATGACTTAATTGTCCTTTATCAGAAAACCAATGATGAACCAAACCACGATATTGATTTGGGTCAACCCTACCATCTGGTACAAGATGTGCAACTTCTTCTTCTGTTTTAGTAGGGTCATATGCTATTGACTTTAGATCACCCTTCCATTGCCTCCACTTCTCATTCTGCTCAGATTTTAACATTTCTCTTGTTAAGTCATTTATTGGAGGAACAAACTCAAATTTGCTCTACACAATAAGAGATGTTAAAAAAACAGACCTCTACATATCGATATTCTTACAGCTATCAATTGAGATATACTTCTTTTAAATGTTTGACAAAGCAGAACATCATCTCTATCTAGTATCTATATAATTACTCAAAGAGTTTGACAAAATATGATGTAGTCTGAGTGTGCTAAACATCTATATTCCTAAACTATGAGTATTCTTACAAATTGTTAATCCATCAAATATTCCTAACATCATCATTGTACATCAACACATGTTATAGCACAGCAACAACAAAACATGTTAATTGTAATAAGACATGTTAATTGTACATCTCAATTGTCATCTTAAAAAAACATGTTATATTAGTCAAATGAATAATCACAATACCTCTATTAATTTCAACATTTCTTCTTTGTAATCATTTGGCATGTCTTTCCATGACGTGTAGTCGATAGGAGCATATTGATGTCTTCTAGCCACGCTACCAATGAAACGGGTAAGAGTTGTCCCTTCCTCACCAATGGGTCGACCATATTTGTCCAAATTAACGATTATTAAATCACCATCTTCCATTTCCCATACATCTAACATTTTTGTAAGACCCCTAACCCGTTTAGGCTCTACTTCTACAAACAAAACAAAAGTCAAATAAAACTATGTGTGCATATAAGTCATAATAAAAACAATATAAATAAAGCTTTAAATCAAGAGTATATAATTAATACCTTTTTCAATTTGTTCTTCTTCAGCTTCTATATCGGAGGGAATTGAGTGAGATTCTACAGACTCATGTATGACACCTTCTGCATGACACGGACTAGAACGAGTTTCTGCAACATTACTTCCTTCTACATTGGTTGAGTTTGTGTTATCAGAAGTAGACTGCTTTCCTTCATTATCACTTGCTCGATGTCGAATATTTAATTTTCTTTTACGAGCCATTGCTTCTCTAACACAAAATTAAAAATGAACATTAGACAAATTCCAGAAAACATGGACAAGTCTAAAAGTATAAGAAAAACATAATGTATAAAATCATACACAACTAGAACACATTTACTTCAACAAACTAGAACACATTTCCTTCGTCTTCCTCATCATCTTCATCATCATCCATATTATCCACATCAACAACTTCAAAAAAATCATTATCATCTTCAACTTCAATCCTAACCAAATCATTGACATTATGAGTAGCTTCACTTGTATCGCTCATTAGTTGCTCATGAATTTCTTCAATTTCATTAGATTCCTCATCACCCATATCATAGATATCCCTAACTTTTGCATTGAGAACAACAAGCCAATCCTTGTTTCTCTCATCATATATATAAAACACCTTTTTAGCTTGTGATGCAAACACAAATGGGTCATCACAAATATTTTTCCCAGTATGTTTTAAAAATTTGAAATTGACAACTGTCATGCCAAACTTATCTTTCTTGATACCTTTATTAGTATCAACCCAATCACATTTAAATAACACAAACTTGTACTTTCCAGAATAATCCAACTGCAGTATATCAGTTATTGCCCCATAGTAATTAATTTCATCTTTTGAGGTCTTTGTCTTTACAATTACTCCACTATTTTGTGTTTTCAAAAATCTCTCCCTCTTCTTTGTGTGGAACCTAAAACCATTAATTGCATAACCTTTGTATCTTTTTACTACCTCAGATGGTCCACGGGATAACCATCTAAGTTCATGAGTAACTTCTGAGCTATTTTGTTCATCCATACGCTGAATCTAAAATATTTCATGAAATATAGTAAGTTCCTATATTAAAACAATCAGTAAAATTTAAATAATCAAATTCATATATGCTCACTCTGAGTTTAAACCACTCAATAAATTTTTGACCATATTGCTTGTCAAGTTCAAGTTGTGTCAATCGCCGCGGTCGACACTGTCTCTTAAGATGTGAAATGTGTTCTCTAAAAATAATAGTAATAGAGTTAAAAAAATTATATATATATATATATATATATATATATATATATATATATATATATATAGATAGTATAAAATTGAAATATGATTTGTGACTAACTCTATAAATGGAGCGATTGCATCACAATTAGAAAACACATATCTATGGGCCTGTGCTAACTCTTTCTTGTCAAGTTTAGTTCTATTCACTTTCTTCCTCTTTCCTAATTGTAACTTTTCTTGTTTCTTTATCCCTAATGGCCTTCCTGAGATTTCATCATCATTTCTGCTAGGTCTATTGAACCTAGTTTCTACCCCAGATAGATATTGCGAACAAAACGTCAAACATTCATTGGCCAAAAATCCTTCTGCAATTGATCCTTCTGGATGGGCTCTATTATGTACAAAAGACTTAAGAGTAAGAAGAAACCTGAAAGTCAAGAAAATTTAATATATGTATGTTCTCAACATTCAAAAAAACTAGTTTAACACTTTTAATTAAATTTTTTATAAACCATTCATACCTCTCAATCGGATACATCCATCGATATTGTACCGGTCCAACAACTTGGGCTTCGTGTGCCAAATGAATTACCAAATGCATCATAACAGTAAAAAATGAAGGAGGAAAAATTGTTTCCAACTGACAGAGTGTGATAACTATTTGAGACTCCAATTGTGATAAAAATTCCGCATTAAGTACCTTAGAACAAATTTGCTTGAAGAAATTGCAAAGATCAACCAACACTGAAGTGACTTTATCTGGCAATGAACCCCGTAATGCTACTGGAAGAAGATCTTGCATCAAAACATGACAATCGTAACTTTTTAATCCAAACATCTAGTGTTGCTTGACATGCACACAACGTGGGATGTTTGATGAACATTCATCTGGTGTTTTTACATTCTTGAGAATGCTTAGAAAAGATTCCTTTTCTTTGTTAGTCATTTGATAGCATGCTCTAGGCAAACGCATTGTAGTTATATTAGGACTTGGTTGAGGATGGAGCATACTTCTTATGCCTATATCTAAAAGATCAGCTCGTGCCTTATAATTATCTTTGGATTTTTCCTCTTGGTTTAACAATGTACCAATGATGTTGTCACATACATTTTTTTCAATGTGCATCACATCAAGATTATGACGCAATACATTATATTGCCAATAAGGCAATGTGAAGAAAATGCTCTTCTTTTTCCAAGGTTATGCTCCATTTGCTAGACCTTTTTCTATACATTCATCTATCTGTCTTAAAATATCAGTCCCATCAAGTCTTCTAGGAGGGCTCCTTAGCTCCCGTGTTCCATCAAAATCCCTACTATTCAGCCTCCACTTATGTTTGGGAGATAACCAACGACGATGACCCATGTAGCAAATTTTTTTACCATGACGTAACCACTGTGAGGTAGTTTCAATACCACAACATGGACATGCATATTGACCTTTAGTACTCCATCCAGACAAGTTAGCATATGCTGGAAAGTCATTAATAGTCCACATTATAGCTGCACAAAGTTGAAATGTCTCTTTCTTATAGGCATCAAATGTTTGAATTCCATCATCCCATAACTCTTGCAACTCTTGTACTAAAGGTTGGAGATAAATATCAATGTTATTTCCAAGACCTTTTGGACCCGGAATTAATAGTCATAACATGAAGTATGGTTGTTTCATGCACATCCAAGGAGGAAGATTGTAAGGAATTAGAATGACAGGCGAAGTGCTATGAGTAATGCTCATAGTCTTGAAAGGATTGAACCCATCTGAAGCCACTCCTAATCGAACATTACGAGGATCTAACGAAAATGTTGGATACCGAGCGTCAAAATTTTTCCAAGCAAGGGAATCAGCTGGATGCCTAAGAGAACCATCATTCAATCTACTCTCATGGTGCCATCTCATTGATTCGGCAACTTTGGAGGACATGAATAACCTTTGCAACCTTGGTTTCAATGGAAACCATCGAAGGATCTTTGCTGGTATCTGCTTTCGCCTCTCAGAAGTCTCCATTCCATTACCTTGTACTTCTTCATTTGTTGTTTTCCACCTTGACGTACCACACTTTGGACATACTTCATATTTGACATATTTATCCCAATATAATATGCAATCATTGGGACAAGCATGAATCTTCTCATACCCCAAACCTAATTCTGAAACCATCTTTTTAGTTTCATAGTATGACTTTGGCAAAACATTTTCTTCTGGTAAAGCATCTCTTAGTAAATCAAGCAACATGGAGAATGACTTGTCACTCCACCCATGAAGACACTTTAAATGATACAAATGTACCATAAATGATAGCTTGCTATACTTCTTACAGTTGGGGTAAAGAATTTGCTCATTCTCCTTCACAAGTTCGTAAAATTTAGAGTTTTCTCTAACTTCGGGAATTCTTTCACCTTCACCATTAATTGGCTCTTCTGTAGAATGAATTCCAAATACATCATGAACTAATCCATCCATGTCATGCTCCATCTCTACATTTTGTTTAGTAGCGCTACTTGAAGTTCTAGGTTTTTCACCATGATATATCCATTGTCTATAGCCTCTAAGAAATCCTCGATGTGGATCTGTTAAGTGTTCATAAACACATGCGCGAGAATAAGAGTGGCAATTGGCACATTTTGTACAAGGGCACATTATTTTTCCATTGATTTGTGAATTTTGAAAAGCAAATTCAAGAAATTCATTAACTTCTCGAACATATTCTTCACTTTGTTTTGATGGATCAGACATCCATTCTCTATAAACCATTTGGAAAAATTAACTGAAAATGGATGATACAAATTTTAAAAATCAATAAGTTTTTTTTCCTTTTTTTTTTGTTTTAACACAGAAAAATTTAAGACAAAGGCAACTAGAAACATTATCAAATTTCGAATACATAACAGGGCAAATAAATTAACATAGGCAAATAGAGAAACAGGGCAAATAAATTAACATAGGCAGTTGTTTAAACAGGGCAGTATTGACATAGGCAGTTGTTTAAACTAACTTAATTCTATATAGTAAGTAAATTAACATAGGCAGTTGCTTAAACAGGGCAAACAAATTAACATAGGCAGTTGCTTAAACAGGGCAGTATTGACATAGGTAGTTGCTTAAACTAACTTAATTCTATATAGTAAGTAAATTAACATAGGCAATTGCTTAAAAAAGGCAAATAAATTACCATAGGCAGTTCCTTAAACAGGGCAGTATTGACATAGGTAGTTGCTTAAACTAACTTAATTCTATATAGTAAGTAAATTAACATAGGCAGTTGCTTAAACAGGGCAAATAAATTAACATAGGCAGTTGCTTAAACAGGGCAGTATTGACATAGGCAGTTGCTTAAACTAACTTAATTCTATATAGTAAGTAAATTAACATAGGCAGTTGCTTAAACAGGGCAAATAAATTAACATAGGCAGTTGCTTAAACTAACTTAATTCTATATAGTAAGTTGCTTAAACAGGGCAGTATAGAAAAACAGCGCAATCAAAACAGTGAATTCATTAAGCAATCAAAACAGGGCAGTATTGAAACACTTCCAGACATGTTATATCTAAACAGTGAATTCATTAAGCAATCAAAACAGCGCAATCAAAACAGTGAATTCATTAAGCAATCAAAACAGGGCAGTATTGAAACACTCCCAGACATGTTATATCTAAATCATTTATTAAGCAATCCAAGTCATCTGAGATTTTAAAATAACAGGGCAGTATAGAAAAACAGCGCAATCAAAATAGTGAATTCATTAAGCAATCAAAACAGGGCAGTATTGAAACACTCCCAGACATGTTATATCTAAATCATTTATTAAGCAATCCAAGTCATCTGAGATTTTAAAATAACAGTGCAGTATAGAAAAATAGCGCAATCAAAACAGTGAATTCATTAAGCAATCAAAACAGGGCAATATTGAAACACTCCGAGACATGTTATATCTAAACAGTGAATTCATTAAGCAATCAAAACAGGGCGGTATTGAAACGTGTTATATCAAAACAGTGAATTCATTAGGATGTTCTGAAGTTTCAGCAGAAACGTGTCATAAAGAAGACTCCTGTATTCAATTTATTTTGAATACAGAAAAGGAAATGGAAATCCAACCAATTAATAAAATTGATGAGGAACTTTCTGTATCATTTCAGGAATGTTCTCAATCTGAGAAAGTGATATGTGTTGGAGAAAATGCAAATGCAAATAGAAAGCTGTCAGTTGACTACAGTAGTTCCCAAATCAAATGCTGGGAAGAAAAAAAAGAGGAAAATGATGGACGACACCGCAAAGAATCAATTCGATTGCAATGACTTTATTAGAAGTCCATGCGAGAGGCTAAGGCCAAGAACTGGGAAAATTCCTAACTCTCACAAACTCAAGTATGAACCCTAACTCTCAATCAAAATCGCGAAAATTCAAAATTTATCCCTAAAATGAACCCTAACTCTCAATCAAACTCGCTAAAAATTCAAAACAACACAAAAATTGCAAAGAACTAATGTCACAGGTTTTAGGTTGTGCGAAATTCAAATAAGTACAAAACGGTGGTGCGAGAAATAACATAAACAGTATAGAAATTCAAAATTTACCGGTGGTGCGAGAACGGTGGTCACAGAGTCAGGTCACGGTGGCGCTGGTGGTGCGACGGCGAGAACGATGGTCACCACGAAAACTATGGTGCGATGGTCACAGCGAGAACGATGGCGCGAGATTCAACGATAGTGTGAGATTCAACGACGGTGAGAAGGCAACAACTTCCAGCTCGGGATGGATCGACGGCGAGAAAGAGAAGGTAAGAACTGGGGCTCGAGATTAAGTGAAAGAGGAGAAGGTCAGAACGCGGGCTTGAGAGTTACGTGTTTTGGGTTTAGATGTTTTGAGGAGAAAGGGTTTATTTGGTTTTTGGCTCTATGTTGTTTTTTGCTCTATTAATTTTTTGTTTTGGCTCCACTTAAAAAATTTGGATTTTGGCTCTATTTTGTTTTTGGCTTTATTAATTTTTTGTTTTGGCTCCACTGAAAAAATTTGGATTTTAGCTCAATGAAATTTTTTGCCTCCATTGAAAAAATTAAGATTTTGGCTCCATTGAAATTAGGTGGATTAAAAAAATTAGGATTTTACCTCCATTAAAATTTTTTTTGGCTTACATAATGAAAAATTTGTATAAAATTCTTTCACAAACAATTAAGATTTTATCTCCTTTAAAAAATATTTATATTTCAATTTTCATGTCTATAGCCACAGATTTAAGTGTGTAACTATAACAATTAGTGACAAATTTATGTCACCAAAGGTATAAGACACCTATGCCAACAACAAATAGTTTATCTGTGGGTATAGCTTATCTATACCTACGGTTTTTAATTTGGTCACTATAAACCTCCGTAGGTATATGTCTATTTTCTTGTAGTGTTATATGAGATTAAATTATAATTTTAAAGACTATTATCTCATAATTCTTTACCCCAAATTTTTGTGAAACTTCCTTATTGTTGTGTCATTAAAGAATTTAATTTTATTCCATAACCAATTCATTTGATATTTTAATTTTGGAGCAAATCTTAACAAACAAATTTTAAATGTAATTATTTCAAGAATATTTTGTTAATTCTGTGTGCTTGAAAATTTTTTATGTAACCTATAAATATTTTGTGCTAATTAAATTTGAGAATCGTACACTATTTTTAAATGATATATTAT
>JBBPBP010000003.1:7230523-7259057 GCA_037974735.1 Cicer chorassanicum
AAATATTTGTCTCATAAATCATACATGTGAGCTATGAGTAGTAATATATGATCAGATATTGTTGTAGTCTTGTTAATTTTATTATTTTAAACCATCATTTTGTTTTTGTTGGATATGAGTTAGTTTCAAAAAATTTATTACGAAAGTTATTTAAGTAATGTTGATCTTACATATGCATTGGAGTACTATTTGATATATGTAAAGTAATGTACAAGGTAAATCATATCTTCAGAATATTTTTATTTGGATAGCAAAGTTTTACAAAGATATGATTGTTTATTATTAATTTAAAATGATTAGAACAATTGAAACAAATATCCTTGTAAACCTACAGTTTACAAATCATATTAAAGTTTATTGTTGGCAAGACCGATTGGACTATCCAAGATCTATTACGAAGCAAATATATATATATATATATATATATATATATATATATATATATATATTCTATGGGCATGTATTCAAGAGTTAAAAGTTTTTTTCAATCTAATAATTTTTGTCCATTACTAGTTTCGAAAAGAAATTGATAATTTGAGAAAATAAGTCTCTCCTATTTCTAGACTATATATAAGGTGATATTTTTGAGCCAATATATCGATCATGATCATGGGGACTAGTTAGATATTTTATTGTTTAAATTGATGCATCGACGAGATGGTGATATGTATGTCTATTGCACATCTTTTAGACGTGTTTTAACATATGTTCGTACAAAAAAAAATGGACCTGAAGATTCATTCTTTAGATGTTTAAAGTTAATTGTATAATTGATATTTATGGGATCATAACTTCTAAATTCTACTTTAGAAATATGCAATCATATATATTGAGATATTGATTCGCATCAAGACAACAAGTTACTATATATATGTAAGTTATCCCCTTGAATTTTAGATTAAAATCCTAATATTCTTTATATTAGTGAATTTTTGAATTTGTTGTGTATATTCTAATTGTTCCAATATAATATACTGAGATGAGTTCTAAAAGAATATCGAAAAAATATATTGGATATGAATTTCCATATATTATAAAGTATCGTGAACAAATCATTGAAGACTTATTTATAGTGCATTAGATTGATTATCAATTGATAAATTATTTTTCTCAACATTAGGGAAGAGAATAAGATGCTGACAATCTGAACTAAAACACATGTAAGTTTAAAAGTGAGAAAATGTAAATTGCAAGTTGACGTATCGTAGAATATGGGAAATTAGTAAATAAAGTAGAAAAAATAATTCTTGAGATAAGTTGAAGCAAGATTGTACACATAGACATGTAGAACCAAAAAAATGACCAAATAATGGCTTGATCAGATATAGGAAAATATCACATATGCTTCCATAGACATAAATATATATTCTTGAAATTAAAATGAAATATAATAACTATTTATCATATGCATATTTTTTTTATTGTTTTTAGTCTTATTTATCTTTAATCATTAGTTAATTTAAGGAGCTATTTGATATATTTTGTTGATTTTAGTTCTTAGATTTAATAAAATGTTTATGTTCTTGTTTCCTTCATTAAGTAGAGACTTTTCGTAGTTTAGCGTTGTTTTTTTTAGTGCACTGATGAATTTTGGTGAGAAATTAAAATGACCAATGTAGAGTATTTCATTCATATAGAGTTGTAGATGTATAATTGGAGTCAAACCAAGTGCAAATGAAAGCTAAGATTTGTGCCATAACAGAGAAACTCAAAGACAATTGTTTCTAACACCATTGGAAGAGTTTTATCAAGAACCATTTATGAATCTTTCTTGTAATTCTTCTTTCATCTCTACCTTTTGTATCTCTTCGTTAATAACTAAACCCTATTTGTTAGGGATGAGTGAAAAAAGATGAGACCCTTATTTTTCTGATTTGATTTCTAGTTATATTGATAAGTTATTGAATTATTTTTTCATATCTGTGCTTAATTCTTTTTATGGCTTGATCAACTTTCAAATGTTTTATGATTCGTATTTTGAAACGGAAGTGGGCTTTACGAATGTTTGAGATGAGAAATTCATGATATTGTAGTCTAGGGATAGATGCAGGTCATGAAACCAATTCAATTAGTTGCAGAAGCAGTAGTTTAATAAGAGAATTTTTGTAATGTAAGGCTTAACTCTAATCTTAAATCCACTAAAAAATTAGGGGTTACTTTGGAATTCAAGGTTTTTTCACTAAGACATTAGAGCAAAAATAATAAAGCGAATTCGGTAATAATTCAATAAAGGAATTTAGTTACTAGGATCAAATTAGAAACCAAGGTTGGACTCGAAGTGAAACTCATCCCTGAAGTAGCAAGTATTTTTACTCTTTGGAATGTATCTATTATCAATTACTTCAATCACTATAATAGCGTACTTTTATCATTGAACTCATGACTTGATGTTACTCAAATATGAGTTGATCGTTTCCACCATTGGTGATTATTTAGACATGAGCTTGTATCACATCTCTAATGATGTCTTCAACATCATGTCCTTTGTCAGACCTTTCATCAAAGGATCTGCAAGATTCTTTTTAGTTCTTACAAACACTATGGATATCACTCCATTAAATCCTTTACATAGATATGTCTTAAACCACTATGTATTGATTTTTATATACTTGGCTATATGCTTTTGATAGTGTATATTGACTATCACAATGTACGGGTTTTGGTGCCATTGACTTTGGCCAAATTGGTATCTCATACAACAAATTTCTTAGCCATTCAGCCTCTTTACTACCTACAGCTAGAAAAATACATTCTGCAACCATGGTGGTGTCGGCAATGCAAGTTTGTTTCATTGAACCCCAAGAAACTGCACATCCACCAAGGTTGAAGATCCATCCACTTGTGGAAGCATGATCATCAACATGATTTACCCAACTGGCATCTGTATATCCTTCCAAAACTGAAGGATATCTAGTATAGATTAAACTATAGTTAATAGTTCATTTCAAATATTTTAATACTTTATTAATAGCATGCCAATGTTATTTACTTGGATTGCTTGTATACCGACTTAATCTTCCAACAACATATGTTATATCAGCTATTGTACAAGTCATGACTTACATCAAACATCTTATTACCTTTTATATTCTTGATAATGTTGACCAAATATCACCAAACCATGACACTTTTGTCATTTAATCTATTTACATTGTATCACATACAATTACTAAGCACATCAATTATCACATTCACAAACTTTTATGTCATTCTACCTTTTACTATATTTATTAAGCATCTCAATTTAAAATTTTAATTCTTTTTTCAATATTTCAAGTCTAAGATATAATACATTGAATGCATTAAATACATATGACCAAAAGCTAACAAAGCATGATCATAAAAATTTCTTATAATCAAATATCATAAGATGAGTCCAAACATGAAAGTCATCTACTCCTTAACAAATAAGAATTCATTTCATTTCTATTAGAGAAATCATTTCTTCATAGTTATATTATAACTAATACATGCATCATGATTTTTATTTGTTAATTCAAGTTTCATATTTAAATATATTCTATGGTAAATCCAAATAAGTATCATAATAGAAACTAAACAATGAATAAATCGTTAAAAATTTCTATTAGTTTCTTCCATGAACATTTGTCAACTTACAATAATTCAAAATAAATCCAAATCATTTTCAATATCATAGAAAACAAGAAACAATTACTTTCATATTGTCATGCATGAGATCACAAACTCTAAATTTAAAAAATTTCTTACATTTATCAACAGTTTCATTAAAGTATAAAATTGATGCATGATAACTCATATAGATTATAAAAAAAATTAAATCTAACACGTGATTATTGATTACTTAAAATGGGTTTTAGAGGATCTAAAATAAACTCATGACACTTGAGTAAAACAACCTTTAAATTAAAACACCAAAAGGAGTATTATTATTTGAGTAAGACTACAAACTCTGGAACTCACTTCAAAACAATATAAGGACATATGACAATCATATTTAAAAATAATTCAAAATATATTAACAATAAAAATTATAGACACTTAAACAATTTTAGCGTTTAGTGTTTAAATTATTTACCAAATGTTAGACATAATATCTGATTTGTGGTTCAATTCCAGCGGTCACACCTTATCAATTTCATTTCTTTAAATTATTAAAAATTAAAACTATCCTTTTGGGTTTCTCTTGCAACCCCAGAGTTTTTGACAGCAGATACCACTAAATCATTCATGCAACATATGCGTTAAAATTTCATTCATACAATTTCGAATTTTATTTTTTGACTAAATAAAATTTCAACACTTAAACTATCATGCTCAACACATAAATTAAATAGACTGAACAATTATGTTGCAGTAATTAAAAAAATATTTAGCATAATCAAACTTCTTCAAATTTACATACTAGTCTAGATTTTAAATCAGACATAATTATCTTGAAGTAATCAATTTGAAAATGGGTCAGAAAATGGTACCCGAAATGAAGGAAAATTTTGCATCCAAGCATAATGTCATTAACACATATAACATGCATGAAATATATCAACAAATTCATTTATCTAACAATATCTATTGATCGTCAAGTAAAGTTTTTCAACAATTTCAACAAAATATTAATCTTCATCATTTCAAATATCAATGTTTACATGAAGGAGAAATAAATATTTTATATTTTTTTTCCTTCACCGTGATTTTGTCCCATTGTTTAACTCACAGTAAAAAATACTCCTTCCAATTACTATTATAAGTAAAAAAGTGACATCAAATCTTGGTCACTATTATTAGCAAAATCATTTTTGACTTATTTAATAATATATCGTTACTTTAATAAAAAAAGAATAGACGTAAAAATATCGTTATTAAATGGGAGTATGTCGATAGTTTTGTAGTTGTCATTCAAAAGATCAATTTAATAAATTTAGAATTTATTTTACAATCTAATTACATATTTTCTTAATAAATGTAAAAATAATTATTTTTATTATAATAGTCATAAATGGGAGTATATATATATATATATATATATATTTAGGCGATCTAATTCGGAATTTTGTCAATCAAATGGAAGAATATTCTACATGCAACGATAGGCTAAATTATTTTGTTCTCTACCATATAACGGTCAAATACATTGATTCGCATAATAAATATGTCAATCAAATTTATTGCTGATTTTTATAATAAAAATTGATATATATAATTCCAATTTTCGAATTTCAAATGACATGAATTGATATTCTCTTAATTGCTAATTGATTGATGTAGTGCATCAATGAGGAAATTAAATTACGTTGGCCCAACAAGAATTATATTTGCATAAAAATATCATTTGCTTCTTATATGTAATTATATATATTCGAAGGATTTGAAGATAATATTTTTTCTGTGACAAAGAAGGGATCAAGCACTAAGAAAACAAAGGAAATAAAATTAAAAGCCCTTAAAAAAGACAGGCAGGCTATGAAACTTTGAAGATAATATTGCTCATGTGGTCTTAGCTATTCAAATTTGTATGTTGTGAATATTTTTGGTACATAATTATAATGGTTTTTACAATATAATTTATTTTCTTTAGATTTCTTCACTTGATTTGAAAATTTGAATGGTTCGCTGATTTTTTTTCTTTCACTAGAGTGATATTCTAAACTTATTTAAGAGAGGTATTCTAAGTGATAGAACGTTTCATTCAAGTTTTATAAGTACACAAGATAAAAAGTTGTACTTTTTTTACTTAAACTACTAAGGCTCCTGTAACAATATTTCAACATAAAAAAAACTAAGGTTCCTGTAAAAAAAACTACTACTAAAGTTTGTTTAACTCTTTAGGGTTTGTTTGCAAAGTTGATTTTCAGAATATTTGAGTAGAGAGTACTTTTAGCGGGTTAAATTTATATTTTGATATATATTTAATATTTTTTAAAATTAAAACAACAATATGACATTATATGCTCATTTATTATGTTGCTTTTCAAATTTTTTAAAATATTAAATATATATTAGAATATAGGTTTAACCCTCCAAATTTAATTCGCAAAAAGACCTTAAGAGTGTGTTCAGTTCAATTGAAGATGGAGGAGGAGAGCATTTTAATAAAAGGGGGACGGAGCTGAGAAAGGGGGGAATATAGATGTGATTGAATCAAAAGAGAAGAGAAACTTTAATGTTTTTGTGTTTGGTTCAAAGAGAGAAGAGGAATTTTAAATAATATTTAAGTTGTCTTAGTTTCCTTCCCCCATATCAAAAAATGAACCAAACACAAAAACTTAAAAATATCACCTCGTTAAAAAATGAACCGAATAGTACTATCATTTACACCACTTTAAAATGTCATTAAAAATTATAAGAAAACAATACAAAATATTTGAGGGATTAAACCAAAATCCAAAAAAATAATCATTCGACATAAAAAATAATGTCTCATTAAAAACCTTACCAGAAAATCCATAGAGATAAAACTATGGTGAAGTAAAAAAAGTGTTGTAACCACCTAATGAGCAAAATCTATATTTGGGAAGATCAATCGTGTTTCTATTGAAAACATCAAAAATATTGTATGTTAGATACAGTTGGATATAGTTAGACATGTGTTAGAATTTGATTAAGGTAGTTAGAAGTTAGTTATAATTAGTTGAAAGGTAGTTATGTTAGTTACCTTAGAGGCATTGTATAAAGGGGTATCTTACACTAATTGTATCATAATTTTTCACTTTATCATTTCATGTTTTATATTTCTCTTTAATTATTTTTTTATTTTTTGGGTTCAACTATGATTCTCAATATTAGAATAAAAAGTATCTCACCAATGATTATTAACAATGTAAAGTCCCAAATTAGCAGTCTTGTCTTCTCTTCTCTAAAAATATAAGATATAGTAAAACTCATACTCTTAACCATTTCAATACAATTAAGCCCATTTATTTTTAATTGTTAAGAGTTCCACAGTGGATGAGATAAGGCTTACCAAAATATTTATAAGTGGTGGGTAGTCCTCACCTTTCAAGTCGATTTTGTGGGAGTTGTATAGGATCCAACCCAAATTCTAATATGGTATCAAAGCCTACTCAATCAGGTCACCCGTCATTTATATACATGTACTAAACTCAATATTGTTGAGCATGAGAGATGTATTGGGAAAAAACCAAGTCACATATGGATAACAAATAGAACTCTATAATAGTTTATAAAAAGTAGCACCCCTCACCTTACAAACGGTTTTGTAAGGTTGAGTTAGATCCAATATTAAAATATAAGATATTGAAGAAAGTAAAAGACAAAATAATATAATACTTTCATGTTTTATTACTACAGCCCTAAGTTGTTTATATAGGAAAAGAAATTACAATAGTAATACTGAGTAATAATGACAGAATCATAAAATAAAAATAAACATAATGATATAAAGTAAAAGAGAATCAAATCTGATTTCTCTTGATTCTTCAACACCCTCCCTCAAGTTGGTGCATAGATATCTGTCATGCCCAACTTGGCTATAAGTCGCTCAAAATTGAGTCTTGCCAAACTTTTTGTCAAGATATCAGCAGTTTGTTGATTGGAAGTCACAAACGGCAGGCATATAATTCCAGCATCAATTTTTTCTTTTATGAAATGGCGGTCAATCTCAATGTGCTTAGTTCTATCATGTTGTACAGGGTTGTGAGCTATACTTATTGCTGTTTTGCTATCACGGAACAATTTTAAGGGTGAGTCAACTTTCATTTTCAATTCGTCCAAGAGTTTACGAATCCATAAAAGTTCACAGATTCCTTGAGCCATTGCTCTGAATTCAGCTTCTGCACTACTTCGAGCAACAACCCCTTGTTTCTTACTTCTCCAAGTAACTAAATTTCCCCAAACATAGGCACAATATCCAGTGGTGGATTTTCTATCAGTAATTGATCCTGCCCAATCAGCATCTGTAAATATAGAGACTTCTCTGTCATTAGTTTTCTTGAAGTACAAACCCTTCCCAGAATGGATTTCAAGTACCTTAAGATCCGATAAACTGCCTCCAAGTGTTCTTCATAGGGAGAATGCATGAATTGGCTTACAACACTCACAGAGAAAGCGATGTCAGGTCTAGTGTGGACTAGATAAATAAGTTTGCCGACTAACCTCTGGTATCTTCCAATCTCAACAGGAACACTGCCTTTCTCCCAAAGTTTAGCATTTAATTCCATAGGAGTATCTGCTGGTTTACACCCACTCATCCCAGTTTCTTCCAAGAGATCTAGGATGTATTTTTTTGAGAAACAACAATTCCCTTCTTTGAGCGAGCAACTTCCATACCAAGAAAATATTTAAGCGCGCCTAAATCTTTGATCTCAAATTCTTGTGTCAAATTTTTCTTCAATCTTTCCATTTCAACAATGTCATCTCCTGTGAGAATAATATCATCTACATATACAATTAGAATTGCAATTTTACCAACATTAGAGAACTTCATGATCAAAGTATGGTCTGATTTTCCCTGCATATATCCTTGCCTTTTGACCGACCGAGTGAATTTTTCAAACCAAGCCCTTGGGGATTGCTTGAGACCATAAAGGGATTTTTGTAGTTTGCACACATTTGAACCAAATTTATCTTCAAAGTCAGGTGGACTATCCATGTATACTTCCTCCTCCAAATCACCATTCAGAAAAGCATTATTTACATCAAGTTGGTTAAGAGACCAATCTAAATTCACTGCCAAGGACAAGAGAACTCTAATAGTGTTTAATTTGGCAACGGGAGCAAAAGTCTCTGAGTAATCAATGCCATATGTCTGAGTAAACCCTTTAGCAACCAAGCGTGCCTTGTATCTTTCAATTGTGTTGTCAGAATTATATTTTATAGTAAATACCCATTTACAACCAACAGTATTCTTTCCTGTAGGTAACGTCATGACTCTCCAAGTTTGATTCTTCTCAAGAGCTCTCATCTCCTCAAGAACAGCTTCCTTCCACTTTGGAATTTTTAGAGCTCCTGTATATTTTTTGGAATTTCTACAGCAGACAACTTAGAGGTAAATGCAGCAAATGAAGAAGACAATTTTGAGTATGACACATAATTAGACAAAGGATATTTAGTGCATGATCTAACAGGTTTTCTAATTGCAATAGGAAGGTCTATATCAGGATACTCGACATGACTCTTAAGAACAGAAGAACACTTACCTGTATTAAGATGATGTGTTGGATTATCTATTGGTTCAGAATCTTGGAAGGGTCGGAGAATGGGTCCTTCATTTATCTATTTATGGTTTCTTCTTTCAAAGACATTTCCCTTCCAAGTAGGGTCAATTGTAGTAAACCTGCTTTGTGTCTCTTTATCTGAGTCATTATATTGTGGCATTTCAGGTGGTCCTTCATTATTGTGATTTTGATCATTGTGATTTTGATTTGAAATTGTCGCCCCCGAATCTGTCGAAACCTCATTCATAAGTGGATTGAGTTTCAATATGGATTCTTGGGCATTTTCTTTTGGTGCATCTATATAAGTCTCAGAATTTTGTGACAACACTATATCACTTAAAGTAATGATGTTTTCAAATGTAAAAGATGAATCTTCCTTACAATTTCCCCCCTGAAGATGAATGTCAGTAAAAAATGGTTGATTTTCAACAAAAGTAACATCCATGGTTACAAAAATTCTTTTTGATTTGGGTTCAAAACACCGATACCTCTTTTGAGTTGGAGAGTAACCGGTAAACACACATTTTATTGCTCGTGGCTCGAGTTTCTCAAGGTGTTTATGTTCATGAACAAAAGCAGTGCAACCAAAAACTTTTAATGGCAAATCAGCAGAGACACTAGTCAAAGGAAAATAATTTCGAAAAACATCAAGAGGGGTACGAAAATCTAAAACTTTAGATGGCATTCGATTAATTAAATATGATGCAGTTAAAACAACTTCACCCCACAAATATTTTGGAACCTTATGTGCAAATAGTAAAGCTCTAGCAACCTCAAGAAGATTCCTATTCTTTCACTCTGCAATTCCATTTTGTTGGGGTGTATTAACACAAGAACTTTGATGAACAACCCCATTTGCAAGAAAAAAATCAGACAAAAGTATATTAAAATATTCTTTACCATTGTCACTTTTGAAGACTTAAATATTTGTTTGGTATTGAGTATGCACCATTGTAAAAAAAAATTGACAACCTGTCCAACTTCAGATTTTTCTTTTAATAGATAAACCCAACAAATTCTAGTATGATCATCAATAAAAGTTATAAACCATTTTTTTTATTAGAAAAGGTGTTTATTCTATTAGGACCCCAAACATCACTATGAATAACTGCAAACGGTTTTGATGGTTTATATGGTTGTGTAGAAAAAGAACAACGGTGATGTTTAGCAAATTCACAAGTTTCACAATGAAATAAAGACGGATCCTTCTTAGAAAATAATTTAGGAAACAAATGTTTCAAATACGGAAAACTAGGATGTCCTAACCGTAAATGCCATAACATAATATCATCATTATTAGAATAGACAAAAATAGATTCAAAGCAGGTACTTGTTTTTTGTTGGTCTTTGAAGTCGAGTCCATTGTCAAAATAATAGAATCCTCCACTCTCCTTAGCATTGCCAATCATCTACCCCGTGCTCAAATCCTTAAAAGTGCAATGAGAATGAAAAAAGTTAGCTTGACAATTTATATCCTTTGTTAATTTAGTAATGGATAACAGATTACATGATAAATTAGGAACATGTAAGACATCTTTTAAGGTTAACACAGGTGACAGAATAACAGAACTTTTCCCTGCAATGGCTGAAAGAGAGCCATCTGTAATTTTAATTTTGTGGTTACCTGCACAAGGACTATAAGAAGAAAACAGACTCGACTCCCCAGTCATATGATCAGTAACACCAGAATCGATAATCCAAGTATGGCTTGGAGTGACACTAAGTAGAGCAGTATTTGGAAAATTACCTCTCTGAGCTATAGAGCAAGAAGGAGTTTGAGACTCAAGGAGTTTGTGTAAGATCAGATGTGCACCTAAGAGGGGGGGTGAATTAGGTGTTTGGGTATTTTAACAGTTTTCAGAATTTTAGTGATTGATTTTTGCGTTTAATGTTGGTAGATGAAGAAGTAAATAACAATAAGTAAATGAACACTGCAGATTTATCCTTGTTCCCCTTATAACCAAGGGTACATCCAGTCCTCTTGCTCACCACAAGAGATTTTCTGCACTATTTGTCAGAATATGTACAAGTCTTCACCCTGGGACCTTTGCTACAATCTTCTAACAAACTTTCTATGATAGAACACTACTATCTTAGATATAACACTTAAAGAAAGTACAACTTTCTTTTACAAACACTTGTTGTTTTAATAAGAGTATAGGAGTAAGAAAGAGGTAGAATGATAACAATCCAAGATTTATTCAAGTACGTTGAGAACCTTAAGGATATGAAAATGATATGCAAGTACTTGAATTTCTGAAAATAACTTTGAGAAAAATTCAGAAAAGTTAGTTCAAAGTCTTTGAAATTGTGTAATTGGATTGATGATTTTGAATATGAAGTTATGACATATTTATAGTCCTCAAACATCTCTTCAGATTCGTGGCCTTTGATCCAAGAGGTTTGAGGAAGAATTGCAATGTTTTAGATTGAATTCAGAACTGAAAAATTGCATTGCTTCCAGGTGTATTCGATTACAAGGTATTTGTATTCGAATACAACTCGCTGCAACGTTCAAATTTATTCAAATTTTTCACTGTGTAGCCGAATACACTTTTGTATAGTCGAATACAGATGAAGAGTTTTAGCTACTGACTTAGCAATTTTTCATCTATATTCGAATACAGCATGATGTAGTCGAATACAGATGAGATGATTTTGCTTCTGACTTAGCAATTTTTCATCTGTATTCGAATACACCTTGGTTGTAGTCGAATACAGATGAGACGTTTTTGCTACTGGTTTAGCAATTTTCATCTGTATCCGAATACACCTGTGTTGTATTCGACTACAATGTTATATTTGGTCAAAATTAAAAAGTCTAACATTTTGAAAATATTATTTTGAACTTTTGAAAATATTGTTTATGCATATGCAAAAAATGTAAGGTTCTCTTTGTAGTTGACTATGGCTTGAATCATTTACCTTTACATAAACTATCTATTTTTAATTCATCAAAGGATGTTTGTAAATGTTTTGGAGGACTTCTTCTTTTTGTTGCTTTGAGCGTTGTCACCATTGGTCTTTGTGTATAATCAAAAACATGTATTTTTACATTCTCCCCCTTTTTGATTATGACAAAACCATTGTTGTTTCTTGATGACTCCCCCGTAATGTATGCGCATTATACTCCCCCGTAATGTATGCAAACTTCTGTGTTGGAGGAGGAAGGGAAGATATGTGTTGAGTACCTACATTTAAAGTGTAATGGACAACAACAAAATACATATTTCTCCCCCTTTTGACATTATCAAAAAGAAGAATACCAACAATAAAGAATGAAGGGATAAAACAGAAGCAAATGAAAATAAACCAAGAACGATCATATTGACATAAGCAATCAGATAAAGTCATATAAAAGTCAGACAATAATACCAAAATGAAAACGGAAATTAGCAGAGATTACATCAAGCAAAACAGAAGGGTAATTCAATCCTAAAATCAAAAACAAAAGGTGAACTAGTCCTAGGAAAGTAAGTGCGAATCAGCGACGATCAGGAGGTAGATGGAGGTGATCAATTTTGTCGGCGATGATACACATCTCGTGGACCAGGCTGTCATGGTTGGTAGCGATGGTGGATTCGAGAGCGTGAAAGCGAGCATCGACCGAAGTGGTAAATCCGGAGAAGCAAGTCTGGAGAGAGTCAAGTTTAGCACTAATCATTCGGTTGGAGACATGATCATCATCAGATGCAGTATCTTCAGCAGCATCATCTGCAGGAACAGTATCAGGTGCAGAGGTGTTGGCAGGAGCATCAGCAGATGTCTGATCTATATCACTCAGATGGATGTATTTTTGAAGCGGTTCACTCCAAACGATTTTCATGCTAGGAAGGACACTTAAATCAAGCAGATTATCCTTAGTAACGGTATACACAACTTCTTCAGAGAAATCCACCCCAAAGTGTTCAAGAATGCGAGAGACTTCCTTAGCATAAGGCAAACCAACAGCTTCTCGGGATACAAACATGACGGACTTAACGAAATACGCCCAGTTAAGGGGAAGGCCTTCAAACATGTAGTACATAATCTGGAGTTCAAACTCAGAAATCTGAGAGTAGTTACCGGCTTTAGGAACCAATATGTAACTTAAAAAGTAATGGAGCAAACGATAATCAACAGTGAGATTTCCAACACCAAATCATTGCTTTGCAAACGTGGAGCCGGCCTGAATTCTCTTGCGTTCCATAGTTTGTTTTTCAAAGCGACAAAGAGCCACATAGGCATCATATTTTGAAACATTATACCATTTGCATAAGTTAGTCGGACTAGTTTTCTGGCCGACATCGGGTATTTTCAAAATGTCACCAATAATATGCGAATCAAGTTCAATAGTTTTCCCTTTGACACGAGAAATCAGCATTTTGCCATCCCGACGCAAATTACAATAAAAGACCCTAACTAAATCAGGATATATTGGACCCTTGTAAGCAATAAATTACTCAATAACTTGATCCCTAAGCAAAGCAGGAAATTGAGAGGCAGATAATGAATCTAAAGTACCGATTTTGGGAATGATGAGCCGCTTGTCGGAGTAAAGTGTGCGAAACCGAGTAATTTCTTCAGGGGTGTGTAAGAGACGAGATAAATCCGTGATGTTGGTGCTCTTGGTTCGTCTCTTGGAAGGACCCACGCTTGCATGCTTAGTGCGAGGTCCACGTTTGCGTGCATTTTGGACAGTGTTGGAGATGTTTGACATAGTGAGGTGAAGGAAATTTGGGGGTTTAGGGTTTCAGATTCACGAAACTGAAGAAAGGAAGAAGAGGAGTAGCTTGCGATCGTGATTGGAGGTAATAATGATGGAAAAAGCTGTTCGAAAGGGAAGGATGTGAATTTCTGAAGAAGAATTGGTGATTGTCGAATGAGGAAGTGTTGCTGTATTCGAATACCCAAGTTGAATGAACAGTGGAGTGCTGACAAAACGTTTAAATAGGACAGAAAAATGCGAAAATGTAGTCGAATACACTTCCAGTGTATTCGAATACAGGTGGTCCTGGAAAACTGTATTCGATTACAGTCTGATTGTATTCAGCTACAACTTTAAAATTTTTGAAACAGACGTGATTTTATCAGGCAGAGCATAACACAGATGTTATATAATCACACAGAACTGACATATAGGCCTAGACAATTAATTTCTAATATGCGAATACGAGAAATAACTCATACCTTTGACATGATGATAACAATTTACCTTTTAAAGATCACTTTCACTTAAGATGCCAAGTTCACGTCGTATTTTGAAAAAGGAGTCTTTAGGAAGTGGTTTAGTAAAGATGTCCGCAAGTTGGTTATGTGTATCCACAAAGGTTACTTCAACATTTCCTTTAAGCACATGATCCCACAAAAAATGATGTCGTATATCAATGTGTTTGGTCCGAGAATGCATGATTGGATTCTTTGAAATATTGATTGCGCTAGTGTTGTCGCATCGTAACGGAATATATCCGAGATCAATTCCATAATCACATAGTTGTTGCTTGAGCCATATAATTTGTGCACAACAACTTCCCGCCGCTATGTATTCGACTTCAGCAGTACTGAGTGCGACACATGCTTGCTTTTTACATGACCATGATACGAGTGCGTTTCCCAATACATGGCAAGTGCCGCTTGTGCTTTTACGATCTGTTTTACATCCTGCATAATATGAATCAGAGTATCCAACGGGACTACAGATGCTACCTTTCGGATACCATAGTCCTACATTGATGGTGCCTTTTAAATATTTCATGATTCTTTTGACAGCTACAAGATGTGATTCTTTCGGATCTGCCTGAAATCTAGCACATAGACAGACACTAAACATGATATCTGGCCGACTGGCCGTTAGATATAATAAAGATCCAATCATACCTCGATATTTTAAAATGTCTACAGACGCACCAGTTTCATCTTTATCAACATATGTTCCGGAACCCATGGGAGTTGCACTTTCCTTGCAATTTTCCATTTCAAATCTTTTTAGTAGTTCTTTGCAATATTTTGCTTGATTGATGAAGATGCCATGCTTGAGTTGTTTGATGTGAAGACCAAGAAAATAGTTTAATTTTCCCATCATGGACATTTCAAATTCACCTTGCATCATCAATGAGAATTCTTCACATATTTCATTGTTTGTTGAACCGAATATGATATCGTCAACATAAATTTGGACCAACAAGGTGTGACCATTATTTCGTTTAATAAATAATGTCTTGTCAACCTTGCCCTTTTTAAAACCTCTTTCACATAGGAAGGCACTCAATCCGTTGTACCAAGCTCTTGGTGCTTGTTTTAGACCATATAGAGCTTTCCTTAGTTTGAATACATGTGTAGGATTCTTGAAATCTTCAAAGCCTGGTGGCTGCTTAACATATACTTCTTCATTGATGTATCCATTTAGAAATGCACTTTTCACATCCATCTGAAATAATTCAAAATTCATAGAACAGGCATAAGCAAGTAGTAAACGTATTGCTTCTAACCTTGCGACCGGGGCAAATGTTTCGTCAAAATCAATTCCTTCTTCTTGATTGTATCCTTGGGCGACCAATCTTGCTTTGTTGTGAAAAACTATACCATTTTCGTCAAGTTTATTTTTAAATATCCATTTTGTACCAATTATGTGTTTATCTCCTGGATTAGGAACAAGTTCCCAAACTTCATTTCTTTCGAATTGGTTAAGTTCTTCTTGCATTGCAAGTATCCATTGATCATCTTTTAGTGCTTCACCTATTTTGGAAGGTTCAATTTGCGAAACAAATGCCATGTTTAAGCATGCATCTTGTAGTTTAAGTTTAGTTGTAACTCCTTTGTTGATATCACCAATAATGTTATCAATTGGATGATCTCGATGGGTTCTCCATTCCTTTGGTAGTTTATCGTTTTCCTTTTCAATGTTGACTTCATTGTCTTGACTCGGTTGATCAATTTGATCTTCTTTACTTGGATCACTACTTTCAATATCATCATCATCATAAGAAATAGTTTTGTCCTCTTTCAAGGGGTTAGTTTCATCAAAAGTAACATGTATTGATTCTTCTACAATTAACATTCTTTTATTGAAAATTCTAAATGCTTTACTAGATAATGCATACCCAATAAATATACCTTCATCTGCTTTTTCATCGAATTTTCCAAGATTGTCTTTTCCGTTATTTAGCACAAAGCACTTGCATCCAAAGATGTGGAAGTGAGAGATATTGGGCTTTCTGCCTTTGTAGAGTTCATACGGAGTCTTCTTAAGAATCGGCCGAATGTTTACTCTGTTAGTAACATAGCATGCCGTGTTTACGGCATCTGCCCAAAAATACTTTGGTAGATTTGAATCACTTAACATAGTTCTTGCAAGTTCTATCAAAGTTCTGTTCTTTCTCTCAGCAACCCCATTTTGTTGAGGTGTTCTAGGTGCAGAAAAATTGTGGAAAATTCCATTTTCTTCACAGAATTCTTCAAATAAGGTGTTTTGAAATTCTCTTCCATGATCACTTCTAATCGATACAATTTTGGATGATTGTTCATTTTGGACTAGTTTGGCATAATTTTTAAATGCTTTAAACGCTTCGTTTTTGTTTGCCAAAAACAAGGTCCATGTGTACCTTGAAAAATCATCAACAATCACTAGTCCATATGAATTTCCACCAAGACTCTTAGTTCTTGATGGACCAAACAAATCCATGTGTATTAATTGAAGTGGTCTTGTAGTAGATATAACATTTATAGCTTTGAAGGAAGTTTTCATTTGTTTACCCTTTTGACAAGCGTCACATAATTTATCCTTGACAAATTTCATTTTTGGTAATTCAACAACAAGATCATGCTTGACTAGTTTGTTTAAATGATCCATGTGAATATGAGCAATTCTTTTATGCCATAACCATGCATCATTGTTGTCGCTTACCAAAAGACATTTCATTTTCAAGGATAAATCGTCAAAATTAAGTATAAAAATATTCTTGAAACGTTTACCGATAAATTGAATTTCACTTGTTGCTGCATTTTGAATGATGCACTCTTCTCTGTTGAAGACTATCTTGTGTCCTTTGTCACATAACTGGCTAATGCTTATGAGATTATGCTTTAGGCCTTCAACATACAGAACATCTTCAATTGATGGAGAAGGTGTTGTTCCAACTTTTCCAATACCTAGGATTTTTCCTTTATTATTATCTCCATATACTACATATCCTTTTGATTCAAGGGTCAAGGCTGAAAATTTTGTTATGTCTCCCGTCATGTGTTTGGAACACCCACTATCTAAGTACCACAAATTTGAAGTACTTTGTGTGCATCCCTGCAAAATTGAAATCAAATTTTATTAGGTACCCAAAGTGCTTTGGGTCCTTGGGGGTTAGTGCCTTTCTTGACCCATATGCAATGCCCTTTAGGAACGCTAATGTTTCTTGTATGACAAGTATTCGGTGTGTGTCCATAGATACCACAATATGAGCAAGTAGGAATTTTACTAGTGTATGTATGAAGTTTATTTTTAGTAATCTTTTCCTTATGCGAATGCTCCTTTTGTACAATTGTCATATTTCTTAGATTTGTTTGAGTACTTGATTTTACAAAAATGGTCTTACTAGTGCTTGGTTTGTCAAATTTAGAAAATCCAAGACCACTTTTATCATTTGAATATCTTTGCATGTTTAGAACATTTTCCAATCCTATATGTCCTTTTTCATATCTTTCAATCACTTTATTTAGTTGAACAATTTTAAATGAAAGGGAATCACAATTGTTGCATGTAGAATTCTGCTTAGATTTTTCAGCATCTTTTTCCGTAATATTAATTTTTTCTTTAAGACATGAGATTTCTTTCTTTTGAGTTGATACTTGTTTAAGCAGATTTTTACATTCAACAAGAAGTTCCTTTATTGCATTTTGTGCTTTATTGTATTCTATAACTAATTCATGATTATAATGAGGAGTGTTTAAGTTACTAACCTCTTCGTCATCTGAATGATGTGAAGCCATTAGTGCAACATTAGCACATTCATCACTTTCAGTTTCTGATGATGAACTTATGTCGTTATCTTCCCATGCTTTATATGCTTTCTTGAAGTCTTTTCTTTTACTGGCATTCTTTTTTATGAGATCTGGGCAATCTACTTTAATATGTCCTTGTTTCCCACATTCAAAGCATGTGAAGTTTTGGTTAGCCGTTCTATCTTTCTTTCTGAAGTTCTTCTTTTTGAAACTTCTGTTATTTTTAAGAAATTTACCGAATTTCTTGACAAGGAAGTTAATGTTTTCGTCGTCATCAGAAATTTCATCTTTGACTACTTCCTTTGATTCGGTCTTTAGAGCAATATTTTTGCTTTTCTTTTCTTGGGTTTCATTTTGCTTTAATCGTCCAAGTTCTATTTCATGTTCTTGTAGTTTGCCAAATAATGCAGAAAGTGACATTTTGGATAAACTCTTCTTTTCTGATATCGCTGTCACCTTTGGTTGCCACGCCCTAGTTAGTGATCGTAATACTTTCAAATTTAGTTCATCGTTGGAGAAGACTTTTCCGAGGGCTGTCAAGTGATTTGTTAAGTGGGTGAATCGTTTCTGCATGTCTAATATAGATTCTCCAGGCTGCATACGAAATAATTCATATTCTTGAGAAAGTGTATTCAGTTTGGATCTTTTTACCTCTATGGTGCCTTCATGGGTTACTTCCAATGTGTCCCATATTTCCTTGGCTGTTTTACAATGAGATATGCGGAAAAATTCATCCATACCTAATGCTGATTGTAGAATGTTTTTAGCCTTTTTGTCAAATAGTACTTTCCTTTTATCGTCATCGGTCCAGGAATTCTTTATCTTGATTTCTTCTTTGTTATTTATAACTGTCGTTGGGATGTAGGGGCCATTTTCAACAGCATCCCATATTTCGTCTCCCTGTGCCTCAAGATATGCTTGCATTCGTATCTTCCAGAAATCATAATGTTCACCGACGAAACATGGTGGTTTGTTACTGCTGCCACCGTCTCTAAAAACTGGTTGTGCGGAAGCCATGAGTTATTTGATCTAGGAGTAAGTTACCTTGAACCTGCTCTGATGCCAATTGTAAGATCAGATGTGCACCTAAGAGGGGGGTGAATTAGGTGTTTGGGTATTTTAACAGTTTTCAGAATTTTAGTGATTGATTTTTGCGTTTAATGTTGGTAGATGAAGAAGTAAATAACAATAAGTAAATGTACACTGCAGATTTATCCTTGTTCCCCTTATAACCAAGGGTACATCCAGTCCTCTTGCTCACCACAAGAGATTTTCTTCACTATTTGTCAGAATATGTACAAGTCCTCACCCTAGGACCTTTGCTACAATCTTCTAACAAACTTTCTATGATAGAACACTACTATCTTAGATATAACACTTAAAGAAAGTACAACTTTCTTTTACAAACACTTGTTGTTTTGATAAGAGTATAGGAGTAAGAAAAGAGGTAGAATGATAACAATCCAAGATTTATTCAAGTACGTTGAGAACCTTAAGGATATGAAAATGATATGCAAGTACTTGAATTTCTGAAAATAACTTTGAGAAAAATTCAGAAAAGTTAGTTCAAAGTCTTTGAAATTGTGTAATTGGATTGAGGATTTTGAATATGAAGTTATGACATATTTATAGTCCTCAAACATCTCTTCAGATTCGTGGCCTTTGATCCAAGAGGTTTGAGGAAGAATTGCAATGTTTTAGATTGAATTCAGAACTGAAAAATTGCATTGCTTCCAGGTGTATTCGATTACAAGGTATTTGTATTCGAATACAACTCGCTGCAACGTTCAAATTTATTCAAATTTTTCACTGTGTAGCCGAATACACTTTTGTGTAGTCGAATACAGATGAAGAGTTTTAGCTACTGACTTAGCAATTTTTCATCTATATTCGAATACAGTAGGACGTAGTCGAATACAGATGAGATGATTTTGCTTCTGACTTAGCAATTTTTCATCTGTATTCGAATACACCTTGGTTGTAGTCGAATACAGATGAGACGTTTTTGCTACTGACTTAGCAATTTTCATCTGTATCCGAATACACCTGTGTTGTATTCGACTACAATGTTATATTTGGTCAAAAATAAAAAGTCTAACATTTTGAAAATATTATTTTGAACTTTTGAAAATGTTGTTTATGCATATGCAAAAAATGTAAGGTTCTCTTTGTAGTTGACTATGGCTTAAATCATTTACCTTTACATAAACTATCTATTTTTAATTCATCAAAGGATGTTTGTAAATGTTTTGGAGGACTTCTTCTTTTTGTTGCTTTGAGCGTTGTCACCATTGGTCTTTGTGTATAATCAAAAACATGTATTTTTATAGTTTGTACAATTTATCTAATTGTTCCTGGGTGAAAGGAGATGGGCTTGAAGGGGACTGCTTCTCTTGATTAGAGGTACCAACTTGGAGGGCATGACCTTCGTTTCCTTCTTTTTTCTTCCAATTTAGAGGTTTTCCATGGAGCTTCCAACATGTATCACGTGTGTGCCCTGGACGTTTGCAATGTTCGCACCATGGTTTCTTGCCATCTCTCTTCCCGTCTTCATTCTTAGTGACTAGGGCAGAGCTTTCAACCTCACCAACGAAAGGTGTCTTACCCATCATAACACCTTGTCTCGCCTCTTCTCTTCTAACTTCTGAGAACGCTTCCCGAAGTGATGGCAATGGAATCTTTCCCAATATTCTGCCTCGGACTTCATCGAGCCGCTTATTAAGCCCAACCAAGAACATGAATACTCGGTCGTTCTCCTGTCTCTTAAGAAACAAAACACTGTCCTCACAGCACTTCCAATGATCATCATAGCAGAGATCCAATTCTTGCCATAGTGTCATCAACTCATTATAATAGGTAGTGACATCTATATCTCCTTGTTTGGCATGCCACAATCGTGATTTGAGATCGAAAATTTGAGAAGAATTCTGAATGTCAGAATATGTTTCTTTGACTGCCTCCCAAAATTCCTTTGCAGTAGGCAAAAACATAAAAGGTTTTCTAATCATTGATTCCATATTACTAAGCAGCCAAGTGATAATAACAGAGTTCTCAGATTTCCAAAACCTGTAATTCGGATCAGTAGTGACAGGCATTTGCACCTCTCCTGTTAGGAAACCATATTTTCCCTTACCGTCTAGTATCAATCTTGTGGTTTGGGACCATTCGACATAATTTTTTCCATTGAGTTTTTGGATTTCAACCTTGAGGACATTAGAAGTTCCCTCATGGCCAAAAAAGTTGGAAAAACCATTGTTAGATAAACCATTATTGTCGTATGGGTTGCCGCCACTGCCGCCTGAGCCGCCGTCACTGCCGTATGGGCCACCGCCATTGCCGCCTGGGCCGCTGCCTAAACCAATATTGTTGGCGTTGTCGACTACTTCTGATTTTTTACCCAAACCATCGTCGCTGCTGCCGCCGCCACTACCCATAAGGGCAGCCTTCCATGTGGTATTTTGTGCCATATCTCAGTTGACTGGAGCCCCAAACCTTGATGGGTTGTGGAAAGCTTTACAGAACCCTAACCAGAGCTCTTGATACCATGAAGAAAGTAAAAGACAAAATAATATAATACTTTCATGTTTTATTACTACAGCCCTAAGCTGTTTATATAGGAAAAGAAATTACAATAATAATACTGAGTAATGATGACAGAATCATAAAATAAAAATAAACATAATAATATAAAATAAAAGAGAATCAAATATGATTTATCTTGATTCTTCAACAGATATATTAGGCCACATACTATCACGTCACAGCTATCAGACCACTTTGAGAAAATTGGATTTTGTACCCCCACAATTGGACCTATACCCCCCAAAATGCCAAAAATCTAATTTTGTCCCCTTCATTTTCATTCAATCAAAGCTAAAAAAAAATTACTTCAAAATCTTATCCCCTCACCAAAAATTCCGGTAACTAAATTATTTCTCCCAACAATCTGGTACACAAATTAACATTACCGGAAAATGTATTTTTACAATTTCCGGTGGTATAACTAGTGTACCAGAAATTTCAAGGCGTGTGGTATAAATGGTGTATCGAAAATTTTAAGGTGTGAAATTTCAGGTAGTATGAATTGTCTACTAGAAATTTCCCCAACAAAATTTTCGGTGCACTATTTATACTATTGGAAATTTTGTATCTTGAAATTTTCAGTAGTTAATTTTATTCTACTGCAAATTTCAAAAAAAAAAAATTCTTGTATTGAAAATTTCAGGAACAAAAGAAATTTCTAGGAGTTTCAACTGGAAATTTGTTATTTTTCAATACCGGAAATTTGAAATTTTCAGTAGTTATATTTCAATACCGAAAATTTCAAAAATAAAATTATCAGTTGAGAACAACTACCGGATTTTCAAATTTTCGGATAAGACTAACTCTCGAAAATTGAAATTTCCGGTATTAAATTATGGGGTACAAAATCTAATTTTTTTTCCACTTTGGTCACGTCCAAATGTCCAATCCTGGACATGAGAAAGTGTAGTCCTAACTCTACAACCCGATTTTGTGAAGATTGTGTATGGTCCAATCCAAATTCTAAAATTAATAGGACGGGAAACAAAGCTAGTGTTCTTAAAAGCTAGATTTTTCAATTGTAAATCAAATTTAATTCAAAAAAATCTCCACCCATTTGTGTAGGTCGTTTCAACGGCAATCATAATTTCTATAAACTCAAATGATTAATTAATTTTAACATAATCAGCATATTTTAAAATAATATTTTAAAATAAATAAATATTTAAAGAAAAAATATTAATTCGTGCACTGTGATGATCATTTACACTAGTGTCTTATACTTAGAAAGAAACAAATTTTAAAACTTATAAAAACGGAAGAAGTAATACAAAGTGTGCGGAACAACCCATTAGCACGTGAAACTCGATTGGTGAGAGTCTCAACTTATATTTTTATAATATAATAAATTAAGAATAATTTTGGATTAAATATACTTTTAATTTTAAAAATAAAAATAATATTATGATATATTAAATTCAATCTATAAAAAATTTATTCACTTATACTCTTTATTTTGATTTTATACAAAATTTTTAAGAACTAAAAATATAATTTTTACAAAATAAAGACTAAACAAAATTTATTTTTAAAGATTAAAAAGTTGAAAATTTTTGTATAGAGATTAAAATAAAATTTTAACATTTTAAAAGAATTAAAATTTATTTTATTTTTTTAATTACTAAAATTTTATTTTTTTTATTAGAACTCAAATTTTAATATTATCATTTTTAATATTGAAGATCACTGGGGTTGGAAGTAGGTGGTTGAAAGATGTAGTTGTTGGTAGATGAAGGGAGCGAGAGATTCAACGGGGATTGGGATGAACTTTGGTGTGGGTGGCGTGTACGGCTGTCCAATTAAAAAGAAGCGTCGCCCCCTTTGGATTTTTAGGTGTTTTTTTAATTATATTTTTAAGATAATATTTTATTGTAAAAATATATTTATAATCTTTTAAATTAATTCAATTTTTGCTTAAATTGTTTAAGTTATTTTTTTTTCAATTTAGTCATTTAAATTACACTCAATGCATTGTTAATCTTTTATTTCAATTTTGATAACAATTAATTCGATTGAAAGTTTTTTTTATCATTTGAAACTCTAACAAATATTGCAACAGTTTGTTCTTATATTAATTACTTAGAAAACATTCTTTTAAATAATATATATTTTTTGTTTTTCTTTATAATAATTTAAACACATATAGTATTAAAAATAAGTTAAAAAAAATCTATCTATATAATCAATGTCTCTAAATTTTTTTACATACACAGTTGTTTGAACAATTAACTTGTTGCAATTTTTTGATTAAATCTTAATATTTGTTGATAATAATTCAAAAACAAAAATTATTTAAAAAGTTTCATGCATAATTTATATTATACGTTAATGTCTTGTAGTGCCGGCGCCCATCTTTTTTTATAAGTACCTAATAATTTACTTTTTTATTTTACAAATAAATTAATAGGTCATTTGCAGTGGTTCCAAGATTCTTGTTTCTAGTTTTAAAAAAATTGATTTGAAAACAAAGTATAATCACACGAAATAAGATTGAATTGATATTTTATTTAATTTTTAAAATAATCTTAACATAAATCTAGAAGTTAAAAAAGAAAATGTATGACTTTTGTTTTGTTTAACACCAACATGTGAGTATTAAAATCTAGAAGTCAACTCAAAATTAAAATTTTGAAAATATCAACCTAAAAACCACACAAACAACGGATAAGGTCTACGCACAAGAAAAAAAACAAAAAGTTGCTTGTGAGCAATTATATATTAGAGTCTATAACCTCATTTGTTTTTGCATGTGTTGTTTGTGTTTATTGAGAGGTAATTAGGAGCAAAGAGCAATGAGGCCTCAATTTGTGTTGTTTGGTTCTTCCATTGTTCAACACAGTTATTATGAAGGTTGGGGAGCTACTATTTCTCATCTGTACGCTCGTAAGGTACATTTTCTTCCTCTTTAAACTGTAAAATATTGGTATTTAAATGAGAGGATATTGAATATTGAGTTGATAAATGATATAGGCCTTATAATTAGACATTTATAACGTCAAATTTTTATTATAAGCTATTATACATAAGTACGACAAAGTTTCTTGGTGACATAAGGTGTCGACGGCACCCCAAGTCCTTAAGAATTTTTTTAAATACTATTATTTTTAGTTGTTTTTAGTAATGTTATTGGAATATAATTTGATACAAAATAAGACATAAATATGATATTATGTTGAAACACAAATATCAAACGCAATACTTTTTGTTTACACAGTATTGTATTTGTGTCAAGTTTTGTGTTTCAATAACATTACTCTCATTTTAAATTTTTTTTGTGATATAGATAAAATAAATTAATTTTTGTTGACCAAAATAAACTAACCTGTGAGTTGTGAATTTCATCTAGAGATATAATATATGAATTGTGAATTTTATTTAGAAATATAAAAACAAACCAAATGATCCTATGATCCAAAAAATTTAACCAAAGCTAATTAAATTAGTTTATTTTTTTTTTATGAGTTTGAATCCAAGTTGAATTAAACCAATAAATCCAACATTTATTAATTTGAGATATAATTTCACGTAATTTTAAAATAAGTCACATAATACTCAAAGCAAACTATTATCTTTTATCAACACTATATCAATATTGGTATTTTAAACAATGTGTTCTACTACCTCTATCTTTTATCAACCAAAATTTAATCTACTATCTCTATCTCATAAGCGTTAAGAGTTTGATTGTTAATATATTTTTGTAAGTTTACAACTTAAAATTCTTATATACAATGTTATACCTTTTTTTATTTATCCATTAAAATTTTAAAAATTTGGTCACTCCAATGTTTCTGTTCAAGTTTCGCCACTATACATAAGCTATTTTTGCAAGAAAATTAAAATAAAATCAAATTAATGTCATATAAGGTATAACTTATCTTAAAGAATCTATGTAAATTAGCTGAAAAATAATTTATGAACATATCATAAATTTATTTTATAAGCTCTTTCAAGTAGAAGCATTTATCTCAATAAATAAACAAAAAATAAGTTAATTCAAACATGCTCATATTCTTACATTACAATGATAGATGTCTAAGGTGAGTTCTTCGATAAATTACTTTTATAAGTGGTCTATTGTAGACTAGTATTTAAAAATCATCAAAAAATTTAACGACGATCGACAATACTCTTCATAAATAATAGTTTGTAATCCACGTCGTTTTTATGAGTAAGACAGTTATATGATTGATGTCGATTTCATATGAAATGTATATTTGTTTTTCTTTTATCTTTATTGAATCAATATTATTTAAGTTATAATCTTAGTTATAAAAATGAAACCGACAGTTAATGTTTACATCTAAGAAACAACATTTGGGATCGTTGAAGTTTTAAACAATTTTTAAAATTGATCCACAATAAACCATAGTTCATGTTGTAATTTATCTATATATATATATATAGATGCACAGGGCTTTCAATTGGTGAGATTTTCAAAAAAAATTATGTGTATAATATAATAAGGGGCAAAATTTTTTTGTAGTTAAATATATTTTTAATCTTTACAAAATTACGATATTTAAAGTTTAATATTTTATAAAAAATATTAACTTCTAATCTCTATTTTAATTTTATAGAAACTTTTTATAGTAATTAAAAATATCATTTAAAAAAAACCTTTTTAAAATAGAAACTAAAAATAAATTAAAAAATTTTGAAGACTAAAATATTGAGAATTTTTTGTAAAAAATAAAATAAAATTTTATAAAGATTAAAATTTATTCTCCTCTGATTATTATTATATAGGTGGATGTAGTTTTACGGGGATATGCCGCATGGAATTCAAGGCGTGCTCTTCAAATTGTGGATAAAATATTTCCTAAGGTATTGACCATTCAATTGTGGAAAATGTTTGTCCAAATTATTTTCGTTTATACTAATGAGTTGGTATATGTTACTATCAGTAACATCTCTATCACTATTGACGTGGTATATATAGCTAGCTATAACAATTATTATTATTATTTTCGTACGATGTATTCTTCTTTTTTCAAGCAAAGTCTTGTATGGTATTTTTATCATGGTTGTCTTTGTAAAGAACGATATTATCATGGTCAACTAGGGGCAGCGACTAATGACGTTTAAAAAACATATAAAGTTGTTGTTAATCAGTAAAATAAATGTTGTTGTATGTCGTTGAGATAAATGTTGCAGTGAAAATTTTTGTAACGACGCTTGATATTGTTGTTAAAATTAATGTTTTTACAATTATAATTATCATATTTTACTTGAAATATCTCAATGGTTAAAGTGGTTACGATAAATAATTTTTATCAACGACTAAAGTTGTTTTAATAAAAAAAAAAAGTTTGCCATTGACTACAACAAATGTAATTGACATAAATCTATATTTTTCAACGACTTGTGTCATTTTATAACAATATTTAATTATATATTTTTAAACATTTATTTTCAAAATTAGTATTGTGACATTAATTTATAATTTAATCGGTCATAAGTCATAACTATTCAAAAATAAATCATATTAACTATTAGTTTATTATTTTTCTTTCAACTATATAATGGAAGGAATTAAACTTTCATAAAATGGTGAACTAAAGTTTGAAGTCCGACTGAAATATATTTATATATAATATCTGATATTTACTTTAAATAAGATTATCTCCGATTAAAGAAATCTGTATAAAACTAATTATATTATATAATATGATATTTCTACCCTATCAATATTAGTATCTAGCTGTATAATAAAATAAGAAAAATATTAGAAATTAAATATTTGGAAGATTAAATGTAGTATCAAGCTTTTACTGTTTCTTCATAAATGTGTGTCCACACTCCCTCAAAAACTAGTTTTTATTTACAGGACTATGATAAATGAACACCACAAATATATTTTAAAATGTTATGATAATTTAGCTTCAAAAAAATTTGCACATGATACATTGATTTTTCCCGGAAAGGTAGCATTGACATATTGGGAAGATGATATTAAACTTCATATCACTAAACATGATATTTTTATTTTGATGACAACACTTCTAATTATCCAGAATGCAACTGAGCAACCAGCTCTAGTAATTGTGTACTTTGGTGGTAATGACTCTTTTCGTCCATATCCAAGTGGCGTTGGTCCTCATGTACCATTAGAGGAATACATAGAAAATATGAGGAAGATTGCTATCCATATAAAGGTAAATATTATGGTACAAAGTCTTACTTTCTTGTCTTAATTGTTATTATGGAACTTAATTTTTTTACCTATATTTAATAGAGATATAATATTTGATTGGTGACTATTGAGTTAGTTAAAACTCCTTAGTGATTTTTAATATAAGTAGTTAATACTCCAAAGCTGAATTTCCTTTGGAATTAGTTAGTGGTTGTTACTAATAAGCAATTAGGTAGTTAATCTTCCATTAGTTAGTGGTTGTTACTAATAAGCAATTAGGTAGTTAATCTTCCATGAGCTCTATATATAGGGCATCATGTATTTATTTTCTTTAATTTTTTCAATCAATTCAATATGTTGTTAAACATCCAATATAATTATGCTATCTATTTTTTTTCATGTTATGTATGACTTAACCTATTTTAGTAATATCTTTTTTCAACTACATTAAAACTAGATCATTGTACACCACTATGCATACAATAAGGGGCAAAGCTACTCATGGCATCACGGTAGTTTTGCCTACTCAAAAAATTATATTTTTTTCGAAATATGTAAGTATGATTATATATTTAGTTATTTTAGGAATATATATTTAGTCACTTCAAATAAATTTATTAATAATAAAATTTAAAAAAATAAAAAGTAAAAAAATTATCACTTAAATGATATATATATATATATATATATATAT
>JBBPBP010000003.1:7270307-7290571 GCA_037974735.1 Cicer chorassanicum
AAGTTATTTTTTTAATATTGTCACTTCATTTTTTAAAATTTGTCAATTCTATTTATTATTAATTAAAATAAACACATAATAAAATAGCATGACAAAATTGCCACATTTTGAAATTTGAGGGTCAAAAGTATATTTTTATTTTTTTTAAACTTACAAAAAATCACAATAATTTCGATTTGGCAATTTAAAAAAAATATGAGTTGTATATTCTACATAATAAAAATAAAAATAAGATCATGTCAATATTGATAAAGTCAAAATTAAGAAGACCAATTATTTATAAAAGAGATTAAAGTTAAGGGGTTAAAATTAAAAAATTAAAATTACCACAATTTTAAATTTAAAGGCCAAATATACATTTTTATTTTATTATTATTATATCTTATAATATTATTAATTTATGTTAGAAGTAGCAACAGATGTATGAAATTTAATATTGGGGCCAAAAAGCCTATAATATTTTTATAGAAGAAAAATTTTATGACGTAATGGTCCAAGTTGGTATTTGAGGAAAAAAACACGAAGACTTATGTTTGGTCTTCGAAAAATGAAGTTCCCATCAATGACTAAGTTGATCGACTTTTGAAATGGTACATTTATTTCTTAGAGATTGAACAAATCATTTTTTTTTTCCTTTATGAATGGTGAGTTTGGACCTTTAATCCAAATATTATAAGCTTTTACAATAGAGGGGAATGAAAATATTCTATAATAGTTTTATGTTGGAACTGAAGAAGAATTTTTTGTCCTAAGAAATGGACAATTTGAATTGTGAGCTTTTAAATTTTTTATTACTATTATAAAAAACTACTTGAAGTAATTAATAAGGGTGAAATTAAGAATGGTATTTTTTATATACCTGAGATGATGATCAATATAAAGTAAAGAGTATGGATGAAAATATCACACTCAAGAATTATATTGGTTCACCAGTTTTTATAGCTGTGAGATTTTAATATGATGTTCGAGAAAGTTCTCAACTACTGCACTCTCAATTTTTCTTAGTCTCTTAGACTTTATAATTTGTATTATTTTGCCTCAATAGACGTACATCAAAATCTTTACAACTTCAAAAAATTTACAATAGTTTATACTTGTTCAATCTCTCTCGTTTACAACTTAGAGGATCGAGAATGTTTACAAGTATATTGATGATTATTTGGATTTGTTTCAATTCACTTAAGTGAACTACAATGAACACTCTCTAAAAGATAATTCAATGATCTAATAAAAGCTTAGGAAAGTGTTTACTAATCTTGGAGAGTGATTGTGATTGATGAGCACTTTGAGATGTGGATTATATTTCAATGCAGAAAAGCTTGATACTAAAGTTCTGATGTATTCAACTATTTATTCTTGTGTGAGGCGTTTGATCTTGATGAAACAAGTACATATGACCATTAGACACTAGTCCTGAAAAAAGAAGATCACAAATGTGACTTTTAAAGAAGTTTTCCATCACTATCTGACTTTAGAAGGTTCTTATGCTTTAACCTTGCTTTTGGCAGTTGTGCACATCTTTTGATACTGATTTGGTGGTTGGAAGAAGACAAAAAGTATTGTTACGTGCTTTACTTTATAGTATTTGTTTGTACTTGTATTTGTCTTTTAGTACAAATCCTCCTTAATTGATTAAACTTTCTTGTGAATTAAATGAGGTTGATAACTTTAATGATTTTGAGACATATTTATTTCAGCATCCCCAGATAATTTTTGATTACGTGAGTCATGAAATCATTTATTGAGTTTATTACATGGATGCTTCAACTTATGTAGGAAAAACAACTCGAGTGATTTCATCATGCATAAGTTTGAGAACCATCTTTCCATAGTTCTTAATTATCAAAACTTGGTGCCATGCGTTTGTAGACTTGTCCTTAGAGAAAAATAAATACTTGTGTTGATAATAATGCACTTGAACACACCAGTTAGATACTAAAATGGATCTGAATCTTTTAAATTAAAATACAATCAATAAAGTTTGTTATCTTTAAAATTTAATTAGAGATTTCGACTCAACAAGAAAAATATTGCATGACGTAGAAGGTGATAGAGGGGTCTGATGTACAAGTACGGTAGAAAAGAAAGAGATGTTGCATTATTTTTTATGGGAATTTTGTTATTAATTTTATACTTAGAATGTAAGAAGGGTATTAAGAGACAAATACATTACATATTTTTCTTAATATACGTGAAAACAATACATAAATATATAATAAGAGACAAGTATAATAGTTCTTTGTGTGGATAAATATCTAAATTTTCCTAATAGACGAAGATAATAGGGCTTAGATCATCTTGCGCCTACTATCATTCTTGACAACATTAGGATGTTAGATGTTCTGAATGTCAATACGAGGGATGATGTTCTATATTGGTTTGCAATCACATATAATGTTTTTTCTTCTGCATCCTTGTATGACATCCCAAGGGACTCACATGTAAAAGAGAGACGAGATGTTCCGTTGGATTTGGAAGTTGAAAGGGCTAGAGAGACATAGGTATTTCCTGTGGAAGGAAGCCATTAGATGTCTTATAACTAATGACCTACGAATAAACACGTTAAGGTACGACAATTCTTTCTATTTTCCATTGTGTGGTTCACATGGTGAGTTGTTAACAAATGTTCTTCGAGACTATACATTTGCAAATAGTGTGAAGAATTATCTCCCTGGAAAAGACCTGTATGGTTATTTTTGGGGCACTGTTACCATACTTGACTCCTTAGTAATATGTGGGGTCGGTACGTTAAGAAGTTGGGTGTTGGACTATCCAATCTGAATTAGTGATGGATGAGTTATGGAGAGGTAGGAATAATAAGGTGTTTTCTATGAGAGCGTAAGAGGTGATATCTTGGTCTCAGTTTCAACTAGGGGTGTTTGCGATGTTTTTTTTTTTATTGTGCCACTAAAATCAAATTTATGTACCATATTAGCATCCTTTTCAAATTAAGTACCATTCTATCATCCTTTTTTCAAAAAAAATTGGGAAAGTGAGAAGTTGGTTTGGGAGACACCGATTTCTCACTAGGAAGAGGGTTTTCTAAAAAAAAAATGGGTGATGGGAAATCGGTTTCAACCTCATCGATTTCCAAAATGGCAATTTAATATATATTTTTTTAATTTATTAGTAGTGCTATTTAGTAAACATAAATACAGAGATAGTTATAATTTGTTAACTTACGAGAGATAGTAGACATAACACATTATTTTTTGTTAACATATTTCGTAATAATAAATATACATTTTATTTAATCAATAATTATTATTTTAATTAAATAATTAATTTAAATTTCATCAGTTATTAATTTAATTAATTATTATTTTAATTAAATAATTAATTTAAATTTCATTAGTTATTAATTTAATTAATTATTATTTTAATTAAATAATTAATTTAAGTTTTATTAATTATTAATTGAAGTAATTGTTATTTTAATTAAATAAATATATACAATGTTAATTTTTTTATAATAATTATCTAATTAAATTTTACTTTTTATAATTATTAAAAAACTTAAATAAAATGGAGTCCATAAAAATAACAAAATTTTATTAAATATTATAATTAAACATACAAATACAAAATGAACTAATTATATTATAATGAACTAATTTCCATCGGGAGCATCAGTACGATAAGGGCATATATTCTTGCTATGTCCCTCGTTCCGACACAAACCACATCTCTTGGGGTGTGTATTTTTCTCCCGTTGATCCATTTCAGTATGAATGCGAGTAGACTGTGGACGACCTTTTGGATCTTTTCTCGTGGCTGGATTGTGGCACAATTCTATTCCATTGTATTCTGGCCAATATGATTGAAGAGGAATTGCTGGGAACTCTTCTTTGTAAACGTCAAAAATACATTGCAATGTATACTTGGAAGACACATAAATCATGTAGTCACGGTGAATAAACGAACAAGCGGCGATGACATGTGAACATTGATAGTGTAATGCTTGAAATTCACCACAATCACACCACCTTTTGTCGAGGTCTACCTTGAATGTCCCTACAGGACGACCGCTTGGTGGACGAACCAACTCCTTAACTGTAAAGATACTATGAGCTCGATTGTGAATAACAACTTCATGGGAATTTGATATTGTCTGTTCCTTGTTAAGATTTTGAATGATTGTTTTTGAGTAAATCAAACCTGATGCCATCATTGTTTGGGCCTGTGTCCCTCTTTCTTCAAATTTTGCAGTCACTCTGTAGTATGTTGTTTGCACCAAAGAACTGATTGGAAGATTGTGTGTCCCCTTTAATACATTGTTCATGCACTCAGAAAGGTTAGTTGTCATGAGTCCCCAACATCTACCTTCATCATATGCTTGTAGCCATTGTTCCTTTTGAATATCATCGAGCCATTTCACTGCATCTTGACTCCAATCACTGATTTGTCTTCTATAGTATGTGATGCCTGGTTGAGTCATAGTGTATCCTGAAGAAACAAAAGTTGATATTGGTATAGACAATTTGAAAACAAAAATATGAAGAAATAAATATGTGTGAGATACATGGACACCCAATACCAACAGATGAGTATATGGTGTGGTTTAGACACAACACCAATCTGTATCTATCAGCTCCGCACCTACTGCGGGACCCACGATGTGGTGTTGCAAGAGAGCCAACTCAACCATCACACCAGCAAAAGCGTAATAGACCTCGTCTATCGACTCCCCCTATTACTATTGTAATTGAAGCGTCAGAACCACATCGCCATTCATTTTCTTTCACCCCAACACAACAACAATTTGAATCACCAAGTCGATCATTTCAATTCACGTCAACTCAACAATATGATCACCGACAATCTCTACATTCAAGTGATCAAGATTTTGTGAATAACTTATTTGGTGCAGACCTAGGTATGCCTAAGTCGGCTGTTCGTTATATTAATAACATGTACTCATGTGGTATTCCATCATTCTCCAATCAAGTAGATCCTACTTCTTCGATGTATGTCGACCTACTAAGTGAAAATGTACATGAGACACATGCCCCAGTTGACGAAGAAAACCCACCACCACGTCGTCCACGTCGTATTCGTCGACCACCACGATGTGGGACTGTACACCATATAGGAGATTAATGTAATAAAAACATTGTAATAAAAATTGTGTTTATTTATTTTCACTCATTTTGTATTTTTATGTTTAATAATAATAATTAATTAAATTTTGTTATTTTTATGGACTCCATTTTATTTAAGTTTTTTAATAATTATCAAAAGTAAAATTTAATTAGATAATTATTATAAAAAAAATTAACATTGTATATATTTATTTAATTAAAATAATAATTACTTCAATAATAATAAAATTATAATTAATTAAATTAATAACTAATGAAATTTAAATTAATTATTTAATTAAAATAATAATTAATTAAATTAATAACTAATGAAATTTAAATTAATTATTTAATTAATAATTATTGATTAAATATAATGTATATTTATTATTACGAAATATGTTAACAAAAAATAATGTGTGATGTTATCTCACGTTTACAAATTATAACTATTCACTCTCTCGTAAGCATCTCCAACGGGAGTAAAATGAGTTCGTCCGCCAGCGTGTAATAACGTACAAGTGAGTTTTTTGTGAGTTCACCATTGGAGTTGTGCCAAGCTGCAATCACGGTACTCTCACGAAGGAACGGTACTTTCATATAACCGTTACTTTTTTTATTAATTTATTAATAATAATAAATTTATATTCGTTACCTTTTTTATTATTTTATTAATAATAATAAATTTATGACCGTTACCTATTATTATTTACTTTTATCATTTTTAATTATTTATGTCATGTATTTTAACATTTAATTTTTATTATTGTTATAAAAAAATTAAGTTCAATTTTATTTTAAATTAAAATTAAAATAATGTATAATAATATTAATTGAAATATTTAAATTAATATTTTAAGTTATAATAAAATTAAATATAATTAAAATATTAATATATAAATTAAAGTTGTGGAACCTAATATGGTTTTGTTTGTGGTAGAGTGGACCCTATTTAATGAACCCATGTTGAGTTCACCGTTCGAGTAAAAAATGAAAGAGTTGTTGGGAGATGGTGTGGCACGGTGAACCTCATTTAATGAACCCATGTTGAGTTGAGCGTTGTAGATACTCATTGATCAAACTCCCTGTATTTGTGCCGCACTACTAATAAATTAAAAATATATATTTAATAATTAAAAAACAAAAAAAAATTGTCACTTGGGAAATCGGTGAGGCTGAAAACAATTTCCCATCACCCATTTTTAAAAAAAAAAACCCTCTTCCTAGTGAGAAATCGGTGTCCCCCAAACCAACTTCTCACTTTCCCAATTTTTTTTTGAAAAAAAGATGGTAGAATGGTACTTAATTTGAAAAAGATGCTAATATGGTACATAAATAAAAAAGTTAAATTAATTTATTTATAAAAACGAGTTTTAGAATTATTATGTTATATAACTTGTATCTTAACAACTCAAAGATTAAAAGATGTTCTATCTAATTAATCAGATTTTTAAATAAATAAAAAGTTAAATTAATTTACTTATAAAAAGAGTTTATAAAAAGAGTTTTAGAATTATTAAGTTATACAACTTGTGTCCTAACAACTCAAGGATTAAAAAGATGTCTCATCTAATTAATCTTTTTAGGAATATTTTATATTATTTTCGGTTTAGATGTGAATTAAAAAAAACCAAACTATACAATATGTGTCGTAACAACTCAAAAATTAAAAGAAAGTCACATTCTTTTAATAACTGATTATATTTTTTATTTAGTTTTCTTTTTAAGAATTAAAATTTGATACTGATTATTAAACTTTTTTTAGACGACCTACGAAACAAACTAAAAATTAAAAAAAATATATATATATATATAGTTAGATTGGTCAAACAAAAACCAACATTGCATATTAAAGCTGAATAATGTGACTATACTAAGAAGCCATGAAATTACATCTATGCCTTGAAATTACCTCTATTTATGATTTAATACTATAGTTTATATTAGTTGGGGGACCTAATTGAAGTTTGCAGATTTTGGATCAACAACCAAGATTGTAGATAGATATTAAATAGTATTAAAGAAAGTCATTCATAAAGACTTTGAAAAAAAAGAAAACTTACTGGTTAATGTTGAAGTGATATGCACAGGCTGTAAAACAAAGACTCAGCAAGCTATCTTATCATGCCTAGAGCATAGGGTAGACTTTTAAAGCTTACTTGCACCGTACACGTTATAATTATGGAAAAAAAAATTTGAGTCCTACTTTTCTATTTATTTCCTACTTCTACTCTTATTCATTTCAAAGATTTTGAAAAGAAAAAAAAAAAACTAATCATCTTCTCCAACCATTGATGATTTATTCACCTACTCAGAATGTGTTTTTTGTTTTAGCAAAGGAAGAGTTATTGTTAAAGGTGTGGGTGCCTTTTTCCGTAGAGATATATGTTTGGTGTCGGTGGTAATGGTGATCGGTTTTCCGGCGATGGCGTCATCGGAGGTTTGAGTTTTTAGCCATTTTTTATCTTCATTCATTATGTTATCTTATTTTTACAAATTAAAATTTTATTTTTATAACAAAAATAAAAAAATTAATCACATGATGAAGATAAAGAACAAAACCGATTCATTATATAGAAAACTAATACCTTCGCATTTTTTATGATACTTTCTCTTATTTCTTCCTCTTCTCCTTCTTTGTATGTGTTTTTTATCAGTAGTGTTAATCTCAGCTCTCTTCAAAAAAATTCTCCGCTTTTGATTTTTGTTTGTCTCAGTTTATAGGTTAAACAGTGAATGTTTTTGTTCATTACATAAATTTGAGCTCTGTATTTTGTATTGTTTTACAACAAATTTTAACTGGATTCGTATTGTTTTTGTAACAAATTTTAAGCAATGTATAAATAAAGAAAAAGTGTCTTTTAGCTTTTCCATGGAGTGCACAGATGTTACAAATAATTACCTCATTAAGTAAAAAAAAAAAATCAGATTAAGCAAGAAACTGGTTTGTAGCATATTTGTACTAGAATGTTAATAAGGCAAAGAGAATAAAAGAATGCATACTGATTTTGAAAACTGTTGCTATGTTTGCAAGAAGAAGCATGTTGCTGTGTTTTGGCTGGCATGCATGTAGTTGATGTGAGTGTTATGCAATGTAATAAAACTAGTATGAACTCGAAATCAGATAACAATTTTTACAATTTTTAGACCAATATATATATATATATATATATATATATATATATATATATATATATATATATATATATATTATTTTATTGATCGGACAAAATTTAGGTACTACATAATTTATTTACAAAATTATTTCTATCTAACTTGTAACCGAGAAATGTAATTTTGCTTTCCAGATATCAATCACAAAAATTATGTTAACAATACATTATTTAATTAATTAAAAATTCAAATGAATCAAACTAAATTTATGCCGCCTATGATTTTTTTCAAATCCATTTAAATTTTAATTAATTGAAGTCGTCATTATTATTATTATTATGCTAAAATTTATTTTTGGTCTCTCAAATTCAAAATACGGAGAATTCGGTTCTCTATTTTAAAAATTACAGTTTTTAACTCCTTAACTTTAATTTATTTTGCAAATGACTTATCCCTTAATTTTGACTTTGTAAAGGTCGACAGAGTTATATTTTTTTTTATGACTACATGGAATATACAATTCATTTTTTTAATCATTTTTAGAATTGCTAGCTCATTTATTTTGTTTTAAAAAATATATATATATATATATATATATTTGCTCCCATTTTTATTAAATATATTGCGAAGTTATTTTTTTAATATTGTCACTTCATTTTTTAAAATTTGTCAATTCTATTTATTATTAATTAAAATAAACACATAATAAAATAGCATGACAAAATTGCCGCATTTTGAAATTTGAGGGTCAAAAGTATATTTTTATTTTTTTTAAACTTACAAAAAATCACAATAATTTCGACTTGGCAATTTTAAAAAAAAATATGAGTTGTATATTCTACCTAATAAAAATAAAAATAAGACCATGTCAATATTGATAAAGTCAAAATTAAGAAGACCAATTATTTATAAAAGAGATTAAAGTTAAGGGGTTAAAATTAAAAAATTAAAATTACCACAATTTTAAATTTAAAGGCCAAAAATACATTTTTATTTTATTATTATTATTATATCTTATAATATTATTAATTTATGTTAGAAGTAGCAACAGATGTGTGAAATTTAATATTGAGGCCAAAAAGCCTATAATATTTTTATAGAAGAAAAATTTTATGACGTAATGGTCCAAGTTGGTATTTGAGGAAAAAAACACGAAGAGTTATGTTTGGTCTTCGAAAAATGAAGTTCCCATCAATGACTAAGTTGATCGACTTTTGAAATGGTACATTTATTTGTTAGAGATTGAACAAATCATTTTTTTTTCCTTTACGAATGGTGAGTTTGGACCTTTAATCCAAATATTATAAGCTTTTACAATAGAGGGGAATGAAAATATTCTATAATAGTTTTATGTTGGAACTGAAGAAGAATTTTTTGTCATAAGAAATGGATAATTTGAATTGTGAGCTTGTAAATTTTTTATTACTATTATAAAAAACTACTTGAAGTAATTAATAAGGGTGAAATTAACAATGGTATTTTTTATATACCTGAGATGATGATCAATATAAAGTAAAGAGTAGGGATGAAAATATCACACTCAAGAATTATATTGGTTCACCAGTTTTTATAGCTGTGGGATTTTAATATGATGTTTGAGAAAGTTCTCAACTACTTCACTCTCAATTTTTCTTAGTCTCTTAGACTTTACCATTTGTATTATTTTGCCTCAACAGACATACATCAAAATCTTTACAACTTCAAAGAATTTACAATAGTTTATACTTGTTCAATCTCTCTCGTTTACAACTTAGAGGATTGAGAATGTTTACAAGTATATTGATGATTATTTGGATTTGTTTCAATTCAGTTAAGTGAACTAAAATGAACACTCTCTAAAAGATAATTCGAAGATCTAATAAAAGCTTAGGAAAGTGTTTACTAATCTTGGAGAGTGATTGTGATTGATGAGCACTTTGAGATGTGGATTATATTTCAATGCAGAAAAGCTTGATACTAAAGTTTTGATGTATTCAACTATTTATTCTTGTGTGAGGCATTTGATCTTTGATGAAACAAGTACATATGACAATTAGTCACTAGTCCTGAAAAAAGAAGATCACAAATGTGACTTTTAAAGAAGGTTTCCATCACTAGCTGACTTTAGAAGGTTCTTATGCTTTGACCTTGCTTTTGACAGTTGTGCACATCTTTTAATACTGATTTTGTGGTTGGAAGAAGACAAAAAGTATTGTCGCGTGCTTTACTTTATAGTATTTGTTTGTTTGCATTTGTCTTTTAGTACAAATCCACCTTAATTGATTAAACTTCCTTGTGAATTAAATGAGGTTGATAACTTTAATGATTTTAAGACATTTGTTTCAACATTCCCAGATAATTTTCACGTGAGTCATGAAACCATTTATTGAGTTTATTACATGGATGCTTCCACTTATGAAGGAAAAACAACTTTGTGAATTTTTGCTTCCATCAAGAGTGATTTCATCATGCATAAGTTTGAGAGCCATCTTTCCATAGTTCTTAATTATCAAAACTTGGTGCCACGCGTTTGTAGACTTGTCCTTAGAGAAAGTTAAACACTTGTTTGATAATAATGCACTTGAACACACCAATTAGATACTAAAATGGATCTGAACCTTTTAAATTAGAATACAATCAATGAAAATTGTTATCTCTAAAATTTAATTAGAGATTTTAACTCAACAAAAAAAATATTGCATGACGTAGAAGGTGAGACAGGAGTCTGATGTACAAGTGCAGGAAAAAAGAAAGAGATGTTGCATTATTTTTATGGGATTTTTTTAAGAATATTAATTTTATACTTAGAATGTAAGAAGGGTATTAAGAAACGAATACATTACATATAAATAAATTTATAATAAGAGACAAGTATAATAGTTATTTGTGTGATAAATATCCAAATTTTCCTAATAGACGAAGATAGTAGGGCTTAGATCATCTTGCGCCTACTATCATTCTTGACAACATTAGGATGTTAGATGTTCTGAATGCCAATACGAGGGATGATGTTCTATATTGGTTCGCAATCACATATGATGTTTTTTCTTCTGCATCCTTGTATGACATCCCAAGGGACGCACATGTAAAAGAGAGACGAGATGTTCTGTTTGATTTGGAAGTTGAAAGGGCTAGAGAGACATAGGTGTTTCCTGTGGAAAGAAGCCATTAGATGTCTTATAACTAATGACCTATAAGGTACGACAATTGTTTCTATTTTCCATTGTGTGGTTCACATGGTGAGTTGTTAACAAATGTTCTTCAAGACTATACATTTGCAAATAGTGTGGAGAATTATCCAATCTGAATTAGTGATGGGTGAGTTATGGAGAGGTCGGAATAATAAGGTGTTTTCTATGAGAGCGTAAGAGGTGGTATCTTGTTGTAAGAGGTGGTATCATGTTCTCACTTTCAACTAGGGGTGTTTGCGCTGTTTGGATCAATTTTGATGAAAAATATCATCTGATCCGAAGATTAAAATACTAGCAATTTGGTTTGATTTAGATGATAACTAAAAAAATCCGATCCGATCCAATTTAATATGGTTTAAATTATATCGATTTTGTGTTGATCAAAATTACAATTTATAAAATATTATTTTAATATAATATTATATTACTACATTAAATTGGCAAATTTAAAGAAAAATATAATATACTAAAAAAATTAACATTACGGAATAAAATTGATCGATTATGTTTAAATTATATAAAATTGTAATAAAAATATATCAAATTAAACAAATAAGTATTATTAAAAAATAATTAAAAATAATAAATAATAGTTTAATATAATATCTCATATCAATAAAAAAAATTATATTAAAATTTTTAAATACAGTTTGATTCGATTTTTGAATCAAAATTAATAGAGATGGTGCTTTTAGGAATTATGATTGTCGAGCAACTTGTGGTGGGGTTGTTTGCAACCCTATGGAAGATTCATCTTTGGATTTTCCTATTGGATCATGTTCAATTACTATGGTGGAGCTTTGGGCGGTTCAAACAGGTTAGGAGAATGGTGATTGAATAGGATTCTCGGGTTGTAGTTTTGCTTTTCATAAACGGGTGTAGTAAGGAAGATCCTTGTTCTTCTAGTATGGTGTCTCAATTATCTACAGTGCTTAAATGTTATTTTTAGTTTTGGTTCATCTAAAGTGAACAATTCACTTTAGAGAATAAAGTGAATAATATCAACAATTGATGATTAAATAAATTGTCGATAATATGAGCACATACGTGATCAATCCTAAGTGGTTATAATATCAACAATTGATTCACTAACTTTTTCAACTTTTTACTTTAGAGAAGTCAAATTTATTATTTCAAACTATAAGGTTGAACACGTTTATCTTGAGGCCAATCATATCGTAGATCCTTTAGTAAATTTTGGTTTGAATGTGTTTTGATATAATTATGACTTTATTTGTTGTCACTGATTTTGAATGTGTTTTGATCGAATTATGACTTTATTTGTTAGCACTGACTTTGTTTCTTCACCTTTATTGGCATAATTGTAATATTTTCTAGGGCTTCTATTGATTTATTTTTATTTCTTTTGTTGGAACTAGCCCATTTTATTCACAAAAAAGTCTACTTTTTCAATTAAGGCTTGTTTGTCAAATTTCTCTCAAAAGTATAAAATTTAAATCTTTAATATCCTATATACATCAATGAAAAAAAATGTGCTACGTTCTTGGCTCATGGCTCATGGACTTCGCACTGTCTCTATTATGATATTTGGATGGCCTGCAACTTTTACTCTATTAAAAATTGGATAAACCACAATTTTAATCTCTGAAAGTAGAAGACGTTGTTGAATCATTAAAATAATCTCTTAAAAATTTTGATAATTCGATAACTAATTTGAATTTTTTGCTGAGTCAATGACCGAAATGACAACATCATGTATTTTCAATGACTAAAATAGTGGTTTACCCATTTAAAATTGGACTAAAGTATTCACTTGACATTGGATATAAGTGACCTCAGACTCCAGTTTTTCCTTGAAAATTGTTAAATACATTTCAAACAAAAATAAATTAACTCTAATTCTTAAAGAAAATGAATTTTGATAATCCAAAAAAACTAGTGCATGGTTACAAGCACAAGGCTACTCGTGATTTTTTTGGAGCCAAGCGAGTGGTCTCTTGGGGAGTAGAACTAGATGAGGTGTAACTAGCATCACATTCAGCATGAAGTTGTTGGTTGGTCAAAGCCTCCACAACGTACTAACAGTGTAATATAGTATCAGCATCTTTCAAAATGAATAGGGAGTGGACATTGGCATGACATTTACTTGTGAATGATGAAAATTCATTTATTCATCATGCCTCCTACCATGAGTGCAGGTAGTACTACCTAACTAGAGCCTAGCTTGATTCATGCTCTACAATGAGTTTCAAAACTAGATTGGGAAGGGTTGCTGAATCTCACTGCAAGCTAATTGTGGAGGGTTCATAGAGACAACTGAAAAATGAGTTCCACTTTAGCTTACGTAGAGAAATTGTTTCTCATCTCTTTTAACTACAAAATTGAGTTTATCAAAAGACTACGATCGCTCACAATCTTGTTAATATCATAGAGACAAGTAAAAACAAAGCCGGTGATCAACAATTTTCAACATCAAATGCAGACTTGAAAACGGTAATACACATTCTGAAAGGCCCAGAAGTTCCTATCCTTAGAAATCTATTACACAAAGAATGAGCTACACAAACATGAACATAAAAAAAAACAAAAACTGCTGGTACAATTTTCTCTTTTGCAAGGGTTGCATAACCTCGTAGTATTGTGGGAATCCAGTACTCTTTCCGTGCAAGCAACAGTATATTTAATTACATATATATTGAGCAGAATTAATGGCACAAATCAAACAAAGAAAATAATGATACATACACGGGCAACAAAAGAAGCAAAGACCCAAAGTTACAGCTCAAGAACCCATCTGATGAGTGGACTGCATACAATGATTCTCTACTCAGATGATGATCAGCTTACCCTATAGCTTTGAACATGAAACAAATCCAGGCCTCAGCACATCCAAAGATAAAAACCATTGTCAAGGATATGACGAGAGACAAGGAATCCCCAACAGCTACTTTCAGAAACTATTCCTCAGGGCTAAACCACGCTTCATGTAGACAATTGGAACCTGCCACTAGGCTTTTTTCTTCTCCATCCCTGATATTTTCAAATAGAAAATCTTTTAGAATTGACAAGAATATTACCATGCACAAAAACCAGGAAGATCCATTTCTGAGGTACACTTACAAAGGCAGCATAATACACGAAGGTCAATCCGGCCAAAACAACAAATGCAATTTGAAATACATTGTACCTGTAATGTGATAATAACCAGCAAGTCAGACAATATCATCGTGGGTAATGGTCAAAAACTAAACCCACTTGGGTATCATATAAATGAATTATGCTATTCCAAAAAGAAAAATAAATAAGTTCTACATGTCTTCAAATTTCTAACGTGTCATGCCAATTTACTGTACATGTCAGACAACAGCATTCAGATTAGAATATATTGTTTGTCAATTTTTGGTGTTTGAATGGGAAGGAGGAAAAATAATACGGCCATCCCACTGTGTGGTCCAAATTTACTAGTTACAAAATAAGGAAAAACTGTTCCCAGTAAAAGTGCAGGGGACGAGAGGCAGAAGAAACAAGAAAGAAATTCAGCTTAACTCACTTGTACAAATATTTAATTCCACGAAGAGACTCCAAAGTGTGACCAAATATTTCCTGGGCTGCAGTTGCTTGGGCATAGTAGGCAAATGCAGTGGAGCAAAACTGAATCACGCTGAAAAAGTAAAACAACAGAACTTTCAGCAAGGTTGTTGACATTATCACGACAACATAAGTGTCTTACACTATGTAGAACACTATTCTCAACACTCCAAAACACTTATAATACTACTCAAACAATGAATCATGTAATTCCTTTTGCCACATAAAAATTTAAAAATTCGAAAGGGGAAATCAAACCCTAACAGCATCACCATTTTGAGTTTCACACTTTTGTAACACTATCTTTGAATGGCATGTGAAGCCAAAGAATATTAAAGCAATATTATAAGCATTACCATGCCGAGTTAGAGAATTTTGATTAAATAAACATAATATATCCTATTTGGAATTGAAGGTACAGACTATACTGACCTAATGGAACAAAGAAGGATAAGGCCCACGTTAAACAGAAAAGAGTTCATGAGAGTTGCTCCCCACCTGCCAGAGGCATTTACGTTGTGAATTATCAGTATGTATATTACATAATCAAAACAGATAATAAAATGATCAATTGAATTACTTCATGGGATGTATAGTGATGAAAACTAGTCTCAAACCAAGCATTGTGGCACCAGCAATCACAGCAAGGAGAAGGTAGAAGCAGAAAAATGCAAACGCAGCTGTGCCAAGCAGACCTGTTAAAACAGAAAACAACACACATTACCTAGAATAACTAAATGAATATCAGCATATAACAAATCTGTAGGAAATATAACATATAGAAAAGCTAATATATTTAATGCGCATTTCAACTTCCAACATACCCCAGATATCATCTAGCTTGATGAAAACTTCATTCAGGAAAGGAGAAAGGGGAGGATCAATTAATAGATAGATAATAATATGAGCAACCCATGCCACTGAAACAATCAACCTGTCAATTTTCAAAAACTTGAGTTAGATATTACATGGGAAACATACTTGCTTAATTAAGTAATCTTTGTAAAAACTAAGTAAACATCATCAGACATCATGCATTCACAGCAACTTTTATTGTTATGTATCACTGCTTACCCTAGAATTCCGAAAACAAGTTTTGCCAGATAACCAAGAACTGTTAGTGCCCATGTTGTCTCAGCCTGCATTCATGCAGGAACAGTTAGAAGGGAAATCATTACTGATTACACATTGATTATGGCAGGAAGTTAAAAAGTTGGAAATCGGAGTAACAACCTTTTCCCCTTGTGGATACATCTCTTCAAGAAGTTTTACATCTTCTTCTAATTGAAACAATTCCTGGAAATTATGTAAGATAAGCAAATTACTAGAATCACAACACAAACTACGAAAACTCAGTAACTGTACAGTTACTTCCCCAAACTAGAAGAGAATGAGTTAAATTACATTATATAGAAAGCCCATGCCAACACAGATATCCTCATTAAAAGAATGCAGTAAAGACTAATGATAAATCACCAACATTTCTTTACCTTTTCTACTTCCTTTACATTTTTACGATATTTTCTACCCTTTGCACCACTTCTTTCTTCCTGATGGAGTGCCTCAGCTGCTTTCTTCAACTCTTTTGCTTTTTTACCAAGTTCGGTTGCTTCCTACAGTATCCAACCAACCGTGTCATAAAGATAGTATGGCATATCATATCATCTAAGAAATACACATACAATCAAGAATTTAATATAACTCTTTCAATAACAACATATAGCACCTTGATATACTGTGAGCGAGTGATAACAGCCTTTGGACGTCGGATAAATGAAAATATAAGTCCTAGTGGAAGACAAGCTATACCAACACCGCCAAATATCTGTATTGAATAGTGACAACAAAATGGTAAATGCCACGAATAGCAAAACTTGTACTTACTATAATGCGGTATGGAAGGCCTTATATTTTATATCTAGAAAGTTAACACCATATCATTCCCTAAAGAGAATAAAATAACACAATATTCTAAGTCTAATTCACATACACTTGTGAAGGATATGACAACCACCCTCAAGCCTATACCTAGACCGAATCTGAAGCAGGAGTTATAAGTTTTATGAGTAATGAGCTTACAGCAAAAAGCACAGATCCAACAATAGTAGCAAGAGCTACAACATATTCTGGAAAGGTTGAACGCATGGTCCATGTTTTCTCTGATGAAGGGCTAGCAGAGTATGCAGAGCACTATTAAGGACAAAGAGGACAATAAAACAGAATCAGTACAAAAAAAATATTACTGCTTCTGTTCAGATAATAACAGAAGTAGAAAAATCATAAACTATTCCAGGGGAAAGAATACCTGATGGGCACCACTTCCAACACATTGTTGACCACTACTGAGTCCCCATGAGCCAGGAAATGAAGTTGTTGATGAAGAAAGATGCCTAACCGTAAAATCCACCTTACCAACAAGCCCTAATATATAATCACATAATGAAAGCACAATCAGACAAAGCTCATATGAAACCACATCAGATTTGAAATATTTACACTTGATTGTAGGTGGATTGTATGTTTTTTTCTTCAATTCAATTTGAAAAGACAAATGAAGATGCTTATCCTTCTTATTGCAATTATTATTATACTCTGATGCTCTGATTATATTCTGATAAAAATATAAAATTATAATTGTGAATCGTGAATTTAGGGAATCAAGTAATATTTTCACATTTGTCAAGTATTTTTGTTTTTATGTAGATAGGCTTTTAAGCATTTATTTGGTTTCAAACTCCAATTATCGTTGTAAGAGAAAGCAAACTGATTTTTTAAGTTGAAATGTTCAATAACTGTGGTTATCCTTTTGGGAAAAGCTTTTGTTGTTATGTGTGTGTCTTCTTCCCCACACTTTTCATCTATCTTTGCCAAGTCCAAGAATCATTCCACCACCTTGCCTCCCCATTAACGTAAACCACTCCGTTTCTTAATCCATCACCAAACATTACATATAAATCACTTAAATTGGTTAAGCAGCACTTTCCTTAAAGCCTGCAAATAATCAAAAATTAATCTCCATTCTTTTTCCACTTCTATTTTAATAACCCACCCAAAAACACATATTTTTTCACATTTAGAGACAACTGTACTAAAGTAACCATCAAACAAATCCAATCTACTCTCCAACACCTAATATTGACACCTAACCAAAAACACAAAACCTTTCCACTTCCCATGATCCTTCTATAGTCCAAGACTCCTTCACTAAACTAAGAGCCACAACACCCAACACATTCTCACTCACATAAACTTTTAAATGGCTTCTCCTGTCTGCAAAAATCCCAAAGAATGTGCCAGCAAAGTCTCACTATTTCAAGTATTGACCCAAATGCATTAATTACCCTAACTCCATTTCTTTTCACGTTAATAAACTGTCCTATACTACCAAATTGGCATCAAACAAATTCAATCCATTATCCAACCACCCAAGGTTCACGTAATACACTTCAACTGACACACAACGTACAACTCAGTCCTACCTTACACACACAATAATAATAGAAAAATTTCAAATTTAACAAAAGTTGATATCATCCATACCATACAAAATACCCAGAACAAGAGCGCACACTATAGCAGTCGTCACCATCCAACACAATGCACTCTTAATCCTTTTACCAATACTCCTGCAAACAAAATTCACAAACATCAAACACTTCAAATCCAAACCCAAAAAAAAAAAAAAACCGTTTTCTCAATTCTTCACAAACAAAAAAAAACTACCTACTTGTCCTGGTCGCCTTCGTAGTAGAACATTGCGAACGGAATGACGAAGAAGACGAGAACAGCATCGATGATGTAAACAGCGAGCCAAAGGTCTTTCATCGGAAGCGTGAGATTACACGCACCATTGTAAATAGCATGCCGGCAAGCTTGCCGGTTCGCCACATCGGCGGGAAGCATAAGTATAGAGATTGCGGCCACCGATAGTCCCAAAACGACGACGAATTTGGGGAAGTAAGCCTGGTTAACGTCATCGGGATGCTGGTAGTTCACGAGAAGGTACACATTGACGAGGAACACGATCACACAAACCACTATTGCTACGATCACGAGGGCGAGGTTGAAATCGCCCATACCGATTCGCGAAATTCGAATCGAATTTTGAAATTCGATTAAGGATTAGGGTTAGGATTAGGTTTTTGTTCGGATCTGGTTTAGAGAGAGGGAAATGGAGAGGAATAGAAGATTTGGCTCCGGTGGGTGGTTTTTTGCTACGGTAACGGTGATAGTTTTGATGTATAGGTTGGAATGACGGTTATGTCCTTCTTGCAGTTGATAAATAGAGTGCGTGATGGTGGAACTGTTATGGGTATAGATGTAATTTGGAGGGGTTTGTTTCGATGTGCAAGCAAAATTCAAACCAGGCTGTTCCCTCAAATTAAAAATGGGGAGGAAGACGCGGTTATGTGATGGAACTTGGTAATGGGCTGAACCGGCCCAATATGTTCTGGCTCGGCTAGCTGTTTTGGTCTGGTTAATTACATGGCTTGAAGAAAATTAATGCTTTGACCAAAAAATATTTAATGTTAAATAATTTTGTTTTTGAAAAGATTTTTACTATACTAGTATTTATTGTAAGGATTTTTTTGGTCAACTTTATTAATGATAATTAAATTTATGTTTTATTTTTGAGTCAAAGCTAACAAGTGAAATAAAAGAAAATAAAAAAACAATTTTTGGATAGAAAATTTTACTTTTTATAATTTCAAAGTATGAATTATACATCTATTAATATATTTTTTTTACAATTAGATTTTTAACAAGTGACCCGAGTACACTGTTAGCTTTTTCCTTTATTTATTTTTGTGATCTGTAGTTATTTCAAGGGATTTTTGATATTCACTCAATTTCTCAAAAGAAATAGAGCTAACAATTACGGTAGTTTTTTTTTATGTATAAAGTCAATAAATATTTAATTTATGTCACATGTTTTAAAAACTAGTTTAAGCACTCGTGTTGTGCACGGCTAGGAACTACGGTTTTAAGATAGAGTTTAATTTATTTGCGATGACAATGTAAAAAAAAATTACACAATCAATAAATCACAACTATTTATATTAATGATAGTAAGAATTATATGATTAAAGTCAAACATTTTTTATAATTTAATAGTTATGATTAACTAATCATGTGTTTTTTACATCCAGAGACATGCATGCATATAAATTAAATTTTGTAAGTCAATCTTTAAAAAATTTGATATTGTATTGATAAAAAAAATATTGCTATTATAGGATATGATACTTTAAAATAATAAATAATAAGCATAATTAAAAAAAATTATATTATAAAAAATAATGACAACTCAAATAATTACCAACCATGTATCACATTAAAAATAAGCAAA
>JBBPBP010000003.1:7298677-7309904 GCA_037974735.1 Cicer chorassanicum
GGCATATGGTCGAATCAATGTATATGAAGAGTGACAGTAGTACACTTATTTTATATATAATTTAACAACACATTTTTTAATATATCTTTTTTAATTCATATTTTTTTAATTTGTTGAAATTTAAATGAGTTCTACTAAATCATATAATCTTCGCATAACTTTAATTGTACTCATTTGAATTTTTAACTAATTATAGAGAATGTATTTAAAAGAATGTGTTGTAAACAAATTTTTTACAATTGATATAAGTTTAATTTTGTTTTGAACGTTGGTAAAAAAAATGTACGTAACACATCATGATCAATTATGTATGTGATTTTAGAAGTAATTATAATAAAAGTTAAATGTTACCTATAATTTAACAATTCAAATTAATTGACGGGGTAAAAATATTTTATACTAATAATATACGTAAATTAAATTCAATTGATATTATAAGTGAGAGAGAACGAAATTACATTTTTCAATTACAAAAAAAGAAGTATTTTTGCCAAGAAATTATTAAAATAATTATAATTTTAAATACCGTCTTATGTTAAAAATAACGAAATCTCGAAAATAAGCTTTATTAGAAGAGACAGAGACAGTTAAGTAAAAACCATTTCAGACCTTGGCCCATTACCTACAACAAGGTAGGTAGTGTAGTACTAGGACCATCTATAAACCTTTTGTAGGGTTGTGATTGAGTAACCTTTTTCTCAATCACAAGTTTTTTCTATACATTTTTCGCTTCACAAGAAGTTAGATATTAGATATTAACGATAACAACAACTTCCTTGCACAATTTGGCTTCCTATAGAAAACATCACATGATGCAAATTATAACAAGGAATTGGTGGAGCCCTCCGCCTGCGGCAACTTTCGTGCCATAATATTAAAATCTCACGAGATACATATGCACAGTTTCTCTTGTAATCATTTGAATCTTAGATTAGTGTCAGGCATTCGGTGTCATTAAGGATATTGTTGAATATGGCTCATATGCAATATAAAGGAGTTTGAGCACGGAAATTGAGGTAGCGTAGCGAAGCGATAGCCTTTTCGCAGTATGGTTTATGTGTATTGTTGTAATATGAACTGCGATATTATAAATATCACTTGTAACACTGAAATTCTAATTCATTCATCTAATAATACGAAATTACAATTGCTATGTGGTTATAGACATATGTACCATTGACCGAACTACGATATCAAATATCTTGTATTCCTACTTGCAATTTTTCTCTTTACTCTTTTAAGATCATGTTGTTGTTCTAAGAGATAGTATAGTTGAACGGGGTAAATGAGTTGAGTTATTTATAAATTATTTGGGACTAGTTTACTAAATATTTTATGAAGCTCGTTTATATATCTAATTAGAGACTATTCAGGTGGTTTTTTATTTTTGTTTTAAAATTTTTAAAAACTAAAATTAGTTTACAGTTTTGAATTTTTAATTCTTAGTTGAGTTTTCATTATTATTTTATTTGAGTTGAATCGCTTGTTTGATCATGTCTCAGCATGAATTCACCAAGTATAAAAACTATTGACGCGATAAAATAATTAAAAATAAATAAATTTGAATTATTTTAAAATAACTCAAATATTATAAAATTATAATTTATTTAATTATAATAATTTTAGTAATAGTAGTTGATAGTGATAGTTGTTGAAGATGATTATCGTAGTAGTGATTGATCTCAAATGTAGCTACAACGATCAAAAGAGATAGTTGATTGTAAGAAGTGGTGGTCAGAACATGATTGGCGGTTAGTGTAGTGGTGGTGCCAGTGGTGGGAGATGGTGGTTGGAGGTGGGTGGAAGGCAGTGGTGGCGGCGATCTTGGAGATATTGGTCGGTGGTGGCGGCAATGGTCTAGGGTGGGGTGGAGATCGTGGTTGTCAAAGATGGTGGAGATCATGGTTGTCAGATATGGTGGTGATGGTTGTCAGAGGAGGATGAACGGTGGTGTTGGCGTGGCCGGATGTGGCGGTTGGAGGTGGGTGGGTGGTGATGATGGAGGTGGTTGGAGATAGTGATCGGTGATGGAAGATGATGGTTGAAGGTCGATGGGAGGTGGTGGTCATAGATGGTAGTCGCTGGTGAGTGGTCAATGATGAAGGTCGTGGTCGAAAATGGTGGTGGCAGTTGTTAAAGGTGGGTGGGTGGTGGTGTTGGCATAGTCATAGGTGTGTGGTTGGTCATGGTGGTGGCGGTCGGAGATGGTAATTGATGGTGGTGGTTGATAGCTATTGGAGTGGTGCTTAATGAATTGTTAACTAAAATTAACTTAAGAGATTGCATGAGATATTTTCCCTATATTAAATATGTTTACGCGACAAAATACAGATAAACTTATATTTATCTACCTCATCAAATAATAAAATAACACATTTAAAAATAACAAAAATATTTTAAAATAAAATATAAATTAAAAGATATTTATTTATTTTTATAATTTAATTTTTATTTTTTGAAAAATATTTTTGTTATTTTTTAAATATATTATTTTAATGTTCGATGGAGTTGATAAATATACATTTACTTGTATTTTTTTATGTCAACATACTTAATATCATGTCATTTAAAAATATATAACAAATATGTTAATTAAAAGATCAAAAAATTAAATTTTAAAGAATAAAATTATTCTTGTAAATATGATAAAATAGAGAATAAAAATACAATTAATCAAAATATTAATTTGGAAAACAAAATTACAACTCACCAATTTTTTGAAAAGTAGATAACTTTTAGTCGTTGGCGTTTTAGCTCTGAACAATAGTATTTGTTTTTGGTGTTTTATACTTTTATTTTGGCAAAATTTGACTTGTTAACATATTCCTTTGAAGTACGGAATTATCTCCAACCGTTTACGTACTACTACAGTACGGAAGTCTTTGTAATTAGACTCGAATGCTATTGAAACTTTATAGATGTGATGGATTATGGATATATATGAAGGCCAACTATATAATAAGGACATCCACTAAATACAATTAGAAGAAGATTTTGAAAGTGAATACATAAATGGATTTCAAAATTGCAAGAAATTGATGATTGTCTCATTATATATCTCCATTGTAACACCCCAACCATTTGAAGATAGCTGACCAAATTAAGAGGCAAACTGAAAACCGAAAAATATAATGGGTATAACTTTTTTTTAATAATATCATTGCATTATCTAAAGTCTCACGTTTCGTTACTTTGTAAACGCTATCCTCACATAATGAAACAACATTATCGAGACAAATTATATTTATAGAAGAATATTTTTTCAACTTATTTGGCTTTTCTTGTAGAATTTGCAAATCTCCCTTAATAGGTAATTCTCATGTTGATTCCAATGATGATTCTCATTTTGGTAGTACTTGTCTCAGTGGTAATCAATCTTATGTCGCATATCAATAGTGTCCTATATTTACTGGTATTTGTTAATTATTAAAAAATTAAAAAATAATGAGTCAACAATGCTAGCTAATATACTCAACGTTACATCAACGTTTGTTTGACACTAAGCATTTTTTAATGACAATTAACAATAGAGACAAAAAATTATGCTTTTGAATTTTGCAGAAAGAAAATAAATAAATAAACTTGAACGAATTAAAAAAAATCTTTATATTTTATAGAGATTAAATGTATATTTAAATCAACAAACAATCGTGCATATTATTTGAAATTAAACATTAATCAACATGGTGTAGGCGTGGATATTATTTGAAATTAAACAATCAACATGGTGTAGGCGTGGTACACTTGAATCCAATATCCACACATCACATTCACATATTTGAAATTAAACAATCAACATTGTGTAGGCGTGGAACACTTGAATCCAATATCCACACATCACACTCACATATATGGTTGCTCTTTCAACACCAACACCAAGCACTACTAGTACACTTGTACATAAATAAGTATATAAATAAGTATATTCCCTAATAACGATAGGGACAGAGGAAAGTTCAAGGAAACCTCGTAAGTCACTAATCCTCAATCCTACTTAGGTTTTATTTTCAGGAAGATTTAGACTAACAACTAATAACTACATTTTTATGTGTTATATGAAATATGTTTATCTTTGTAGATGAATAATAAATGTCAATCAATAACTATATTTTTATTTTTATTTTGACGAAACTACATGTTCAGATATATGTTATATGAAAGAGGCTCATGTACATGAAGATATAGATGAACAACAACAATTACATCGTTATATGTTATATGAAATATGTTCATGTGTTACATAAAAATATCAATGAATAACAAAAAACAACTAAGGTACAAAGAAACTAATGCGCACTTTTATATGTTATATGAAATATGTTCATGTGTTACATAAAAATATCAATGAATAACAAAAAACAACTAAGGTACAAAGAAACTAATGCGCACTTTTAACAACATTTTTTAACTAAAAGTGTTGTTGTATTATATTTTAAAAATACAAGGAGGCTACGACAGCGCTTTTCTGAAAAGCGTTATCATAGGTACTGATAGTTATATATAGTAACAAAGCCTTTGACAACGGTTTTTTATAAAAGCGTTGTCATATGGTCAAAATGTTTACAGCACTTTTTCTATAAGCGTTGTTATAAGGTCATATAGCGCTTTCATATGGTCTTTTAAAGCGCTTTTGAAAAAAGCGTTGTCATAGAGTTAATATGAGTTTTTGAAAAATAAAATTAAAACCAATCCTTCGCTAAAAAAATCATTCCCTTTAATTAATACCTATTAATTTCCTTTAATGCCAAATATGCATAGATATTAATCTTTTTTTTTTTAATCTCACGTACAACTTTTATTTTTTCATTAAAATGTTTTATCTTTTCATAAAAAAAACTAATTTTGTTATATTTCCTTCACAATTTAATTTGTTTCACAATAAAATACATAATGTCTATAACTATAATAAATTTGAAACTTTTTTTAATTTGGTGTAGTCTATTTTAAATTACTATAGTTGTACTCTTAACACTTTTTTCAAGTAATACAATGCTTAGTTGGATAATCAAATTGATTAACAAATAATAATGTATCAACTTATCTCAAATTGATCTAATCGTGATATAAATATTTATAAATAAAACATATTTAATATATAAATATTTTTAAATTAATCGTGATATAATAAAAATATGCACATTTAGTAAAAAAAAAAGAGATACTTACAAAAAAGATAGAAAAAAATTTGAACTTGAAACTAAGTTGAGAAAACGAAGGAGAAAGAAATTTTCACTATCCACTAGTAGTATTTATAGGTAATTAAATTGGAGATGAAAAAAAAAATCCGTATCAAATAAAAAAAATAATGAAGAGAAAGAAAACTAATGAAATTTTCGTTATGCACTAGGAGTATTTATAGGTAACTAATTTGGAGATGAAAAAAAAATCCGTATCAAATAAAAAGTATAATGAAGAGAAAGAAAACTAATGTACAAAATATTTACAATGCTATTTTTATAAGTGTTGTTATAGATTCATATATCGCTTTCATATAGTCTTTTAAAGCGTTTTTTTATAAAAACGTTGTCATAAGGTTAAAGTCTTTTAAAACACTTTTTAAAAAAGCGTTATCATAGGGTCTTTTTAAATTTTTAAGTAAACTGGTGGTTTCTTCATTGCTAGTGTATAACAAACTGTTTTTCTTCACTATTCTCCCTACGAACCATATGTACTCTCCATGCGAATCCTCTTCTCCCTACGAACCCTCCTCTCCCTGTGAAACCTTCTTCTCCCTGCGAAACCCGTAACCGACTTGTATCTCATCTTCGACACAACCCTTGTGAAATCTGTATCTCATCTGCGAAACCCATAATCGGCCCGTATCTCATCTGCGAAACCCATAACCTGCGAAAACCCTCCTTCTCTGTGCAACCAGGTCTCGAACACGAAGTCGCCATTGCATCTCGACATCTCCGCCATCGTAAATGTCGCTTGTTAAGGTTTCATTTGCAGTGTCATTTTAATTTACAAAAACATGGATAATTGATATTGGTTCAGAAGATAATTGGATTGTTTTTGTTCATGATACTTCAAATGGTTTTTCTTTAATTATTTTTTGATAAATTTTTTCCTCTAATTTTATGTTGATGTGACAATTTAATTTTAATTAAAAGTCACACTGACATTGTGAGTCAGGTGCCAAGACAATTAATTGTGCCACCTTAGTGCAAAATTGAGAGTTAATTATCAAATTAGAAATGAGGAAACTTATAGAACTAGAATCACTCCAAAAATTTAAAAAAAGAGGTGGACAAAATCACTCAATTAAAATACCTGAGAGTCAAAAGTTGATTTAAACGTTACGCTAAATATCTACCTATGTATTTTATTACAACTCTAATCATTAATTCTCTAATCAACTGTTATTAAATAATAATGATGGCTAAAAAATATATTATATTGTTGAATATGACATGTGTGCATGCGTGTGTATTATATTTGGAAAAACAAGTTACTTGGATTGGCAAGGGTGACACACAAAATATTATGTTTGGGATGAAGATATGCTTGAAGGGAAAGGAGGAAGCTTCCTAGAAGCTTCATGTGTAGCTAGCTAATAAGAAAACAAATGCATGTGCATGGAGGGCAATGCATGCAGGTGCAAAACATACATAGTGGTGATTATTGGATTCAGATTTTCTGCTGTCGGAATTTTCAGTATTTATATATTGAAAGCATTGGTAACCGCTAGATTGAAAATCAACTATCTAAATTTAAATTTAGTAATTTTAATTATAAAATTAAAATAAACATATTTATGTTTTTTAAACCTTTTATCTCAATCAAAAGGTCTAAAAAGTTATAACTGCATGAATTTGACACCTCCAACCAAATTTGTGGGTATTAGGTGAATTTAGATCTTCTCCATTTAAATCATTTTTAATTTTCTTTATTTTTCTAAGTTTTATTTTTGTTTTTAATTTTTTTTGTTAGATTGAAATTTATCTCATATAGATCTCCTTAAAAAACTTTATACAAATATAAAATTATTTGATATATTATTGAGACTTATGAAAGATTAACTATATTTAATAAAAATATATATGACAATAATTTTAAAGTATTTTAATAACATATCAAATTATTTTAAATTTATGTAAAATTTTATATTGATGATCTATATGATATAAATTTTTATTTTAAATTGAAAAAAATCAAAAAAATAAAATAAAATTAAAAAAATAAATAAATAAAATCGAAAGAAATTGAGATATATTTGATTGAGAGCGAGAGAGAGAGAGAGAGAGAGAGTTTTACCAGACAGGGATGGGACTGGAAACCAATCAGAGTATTTTGGAGGCAAGTGATTATTAATTTGATAAGGGAAGAGTGCAGTGTCATTATATGGTTATTTTGAACATTTTGGTATTTATGAATTTTCATTTCTCATTCATTGGCCTCTTTAATTAATTTACAACGACAACGACAATAACAAAACAAAGGTGAATATGTTTGCTAGCTACTTCCAAGCACGTGATCCTCCATAGGTGAGATGAGTCTTACATGACACTAGAATACTTGCGCATATGACAAAACTATTAATGAACATATTGTTATGATAGAGTCTCTATTATGAAATATTTTGTAATATTCTTGGATATGGAAATGGGCCCACAAATTACATGGAAGTAAATATTCTAGTTTCTTACGATTACCTAAATATTTGGTGTTTTGGATAGAAGATCATAGTCACTCTTTGATCTAGTTTGTAATTGTAAGTTGGTTTGTATTCCAACTTGTCAGAATTTGAGATGAGTGATTAAAACAATTAGTTTTTGATACATAGCGACTAAAGCAATTATTGATGTAAGACAATTTGATCCTTTCAGATAACAACTTTAAGATATTTTTTGCAGATTTTTTTATAAAAAAAAAAGAAACAATTTCTAAAATTAAAAACCCTTAATCATAGTAGTCTTTTTGAGAAGTGAAATTGTACTAAAAAAACCAGCCTTAGATGTGATGGGAGATTTTTATTATAATAATCATTTTAGAACTTTGTTAAATTTAATAATTAAATTACTCTACTTAATTACTCTATTTTAGAACTTTGTGTGTCTCTAAAGTACTCACTTCAATTGAATCAAGAGGGTTAATATTGAGTAATTATCAAAATCAAATATGAGAAACAAAATTTAAGTACCATTAGATAAAATTAGAGAGAATAATAATTGTTTAACTATCATAGAATAGAAGCATAAAGAATGAAAATTTATTTAACCACCACACAAAGTATAAACAAAAAAAATAAAAAAATTAACAACCATATGTTAGAAAAATGTAAAGAATAAACAATATTTAACTACGATTGGAAAACAATAAAGTCAATAATCACTAAACAACAAAGAATGTACCACTAAATTTTTAGGTGCGAAATAAAACTTCAACATGTATTTAATATCAAAAATAAAAATGTTTTGTTTACACCTATAGAAGTGTAAATATACACCTTAAGAGATAAATAAAGAGAGTGATGCAATAAATGTGATATGTTAATGATGTAATAAGATTAAAAAGATAGAAGTAAAATGAGATGTTGAATGAGTATATGAAAATTTGAGATGTATGTATATCAAATTTGTATAAAAAATCATTTGAAAATAACCAAATTTAAAGAGCCTCTACAAGAAAATTTCATTATCATCTTCAAAAGTGATAAATCAACATGGAAGTGGTTGAATGGTTTGTTGGAGAGACATATTCGAAATTGATCCCGTGTAGATTATGATTGCGAGCAATATAATCACCACAAAAGCCATAAATTATGGTGTATACTTGAACAATATCTAAGAACAAATCGATGAGAATTCCAAATTTAGATTTAGAGTGAATGAGAAATTTGAAAAGTTATTTTTTCTCACCAAAACCAAATAAAGAAAAAGAAAGGAGAATGAAAGGAAAATTTGAAATAATCATAATTATCTCTTTTAGTTGAGTTTCAAGATTCTAATACTATGTTGAGGAAATAATAGAATATTTGAAATTGATTCAATGAGAAAAATTGATTACAATGAATACATAATACTACTCTGAAATGAAATATAAAAAATTTAATATCTAAAATTAATATATCCAATTTTAATCTTTAATTAAATACATCAATTTTCAACATATTTTTATTTATATTTTATTTCGAAAGAAATGCACTCTATTATATTATATATTATATATAGACAATGATTAATAATCAAGCTAACTAATTATAACTAATTTTTAATTACTACTAATTAACTTATCAACTCTTAATTATATGTGAGATGATATTGAGAGTTTACTAACCGATTGGTGTGAATGATGTATGATTCTTTTTTAGGTACAATGAATGATGTATGATTTGAGAGTGAAAGAAGCATCATTATTTTTATTATGACCACAGATTACTGCTTGTGGTCCCCTATATGATATTTCACTTGAGAGATGTAACTTGAACGGAACCGTGCCTACATTATCGAGACAGGGCAAGTGGAAATGATGAATCTTTAGAAGATACTTGTACTATGCAACAATAATAGAGGCCAAAACGCCCCAAAAATAAAAAATAAAAATAATAGAGGGCAAAATTTTCATATTTATCTATTCATTTAATATGACAAATTAAATGAATATATGGTGCTTCTCGACCACATTTATACGATCTATTATGACCCATGTATTATCAGCATGTCTGCGGAAATTCCATATCTTGTAGGAATTAGATTATTTGATTTTAATAAGTAATAATACTAGAGAATGTTTTAAAATACAATGATTGAATTGTGAGTTATGCGCTTATAGAAATTTAGCTGCACCCAAAAATTTAATTATATTTTATCAAAAAATAAAATAAAATAAATTATTGCATTGCAACTAAAAATGAAATTTCCAATTTTGTAGCCAAATCCAAAGAAATACCCAATCCCGATTTTGCCTAACAGAAAAATAAATAAATGAATAAAACAATTAAAATGCAGAATGTGGGTAGGTATATATGCTTTTTTTGCCTACATTAATTAAGTGAACACTGAAGTGTAGGACAGTACCTTAATTACGATATGTGTCTCTCACACGTCGTTGTGAAGTGAAGTAATTAAAACTACGACTTGCTAAAATGGTTTCCTCACCAAAAAAATTTGACAATTTTCTTGTGCAAACTTGTGTTTTGCAATATATATAGAGCAGATGAAAGTAGTACTTTTTTTTTTCTTGCTTTTTAGAAATTTCTTACCACTTTCTTCTTTAGGGTACTTTCCAGTACTGAGGTACATGTTTTTATCTCAATTAACACACTCATCAATTATTATGGTCCGTATGATTATTTGTTGTAATGATCGTTGTCATAATTTAGCATTTTTTTGTTATTGTGTTTTTTTTATAAACAATATTAGTGGTTAGTAATTAATTAGCGGGAGAGAAAATTGTTAGTTTTAGAGATCGAATCAGTGATCTCTTACATTAAACTTTTTCAATTAATGCCAGAGTCTTTATCACTGGATTACACATTTGGGGAAACTTGTTATTGTCATTTCCATTTTACTGTAGTTTCTCTCGAATGTTTTGTTGTTTAGATTTGTTGTATGTTTTGTCATCTCATATGTGGTCTAGTCATTTTTCAGTTTGAATTATCTATGTGTATTGCTTTGTTCTGGTTGTCCCTTGTGATTGTTTTGTAATGAATTGCAGTACTTCTTACACTCATTTTCTATATATGTATTTGTTTGTTATTCAAAAAATAAATAAAAATGTAAAATGAAAATCACCTTCTCAAATTTAATTCATTATTTTTTTTTTTTATATTTATCAAATTGATATCAATTGAATTACTGTCTCACTCATGAGAATAAAGATGACCGTGTAAATTTTTATTTTCAAAAGTTGATATTGATTGGTGTTGATATTTCAAATGATTTTTAAACTTCGATCGGTGTTGATATTTCGAATGATATTTAAGCATGATCTATCATATACCATTTGGAACATGAGCAAATGCTTCATCTATATCAAAGCAATTTGTTGTCAATAATTTTTTTTATTAATATTGTGTGAGTATTCATCCAAAAAAAGTGCTAGAAATTAAAGAAGATAACTTATTTATAGTTTTGTTATTTACCATCGGTTTCTATGAATTTTTTTACTCTTTCCATCTCAAAATACTTGTACAATTTTACATAAATTAAGAAAATATGATAAATTAAAAAAAAAATCTAAATCATTTTTATTAATCATTGATGTATTTTAATTATTATAAATA
>JBBPBP010000003.1:7315353-7339675 GCA_037974735.1 Cicer chorassanicum
TTTTTATCTTGCTTCTCTTAAAAATTTCATTTCCTTTCTCACACTATTTTCTCATAACATAAACTTTTTTCATGTTATCTTCATTGTTTGATATGTATACTCTTTACATCTTTTAATAATTTTTATATTTTAGTTTACTTTTTCTTTCATGCTCATAAAACTAAGAATATAATGTTCAAAATATAGTAACTTATCTTACGAGATTATTATTTCATTACATGAACATATATCATAAAAAGATATATATTAAATTTTAAGAATCCATTAAGTATTGGATACTATTGTTAAACCTGAGAGGTTTACGTGACTCATTTGGGAAAAAAGTTAGATTTGATCAAATGTATTTTGAATTTGGGTTTTTATGCAGTTTAAGGATAAAAATAAGTGCTTTTTGGTGGAATCAGCAGAGATTTTTTGTTGGTATGAATATGGTGTACATGAGTGTGTTGGTGTTTGTTTGTGTGAGATTGGATTTTTGTTGTGAGAAGAAGCATATGAGATTTTGAGTTACAATGGTTGAAAGGAAGAAGAGGGCTAAATCACAATTTTAAAGATTCCCAAACTAATTTTAGATTTTATTAAAAAATAGGTTTAAATAATTGGTCTTTACAATTATAATATTTTTTTATTTTGGTCCTCGTAAGTTTTTTTATTTGGTTAACATCCCTGCACATATAGTTTCAATTTAAAATAGTCATTTCATTCAATTTATGTTACAAAAATTGTAACACCTTTAAAACATAACCATTTTTTTATAAAAAAACTCAAATATAATTAAATTGTAACCTTTTTTTAACCTAAAATTAATCTCAAATGTTTCAATCTTCTTCCCTAAAACAACCTAAATCGCACCTTCTTCTTCATTGTTTCAGTCATCTTTCATATCACCGTCACCAACATCTTCATCCATTTGAGATTCATTACCGTATTCAAATTCATCAATACCATAATATTTTTCTTCGTGTGGTGGTACTTATTGGACAATGGTGGATTCTAGAATTGACTCTGAATAAGAGTTTTTCTTCTTGACGTGGAGATTAAGGGATTTTAGGGGATGGAAAATGAAGAAAGTAAAAGACAAAATACTTTCATATTTTATTACTACAACCCTAAGCTGTTTATATAGGAAAAGAAATTACAATAGTAATACTGAATAATAATGACAGAATTAAAAAATAAAAATAAACATAATAATATAAGATAAAAGAGAATCAAATCTAATTTCTTTTGATTCTTCAACACCCCCCCCCCTCAAGTTGGTGCATCTGTCATGCCCAACTTGGCTATAAGTTTGGGTCTTGCCAAACTTTTTGTCAAGATATCAGTAGTTTGCTAATTGGAAGTCACAAATGGAAGGCATATAACTCCAGCATCAATTTTTTCTTTTATGAAATGACAGTCAAACTCAATGTGCTTGGTTCTATCATGTTGTACATGGTTGTGAGCTATACTTATTGCTGCTTTGCTATCACATAACAATTTTAAGGGTGAGTCAACTTTCATTTTCAGTTCGTCCAAGAGTTTACGAACCCATAAAAGTTCACAGATTCCTTGAGCCATTGCTCTAAATTCAGCTTCTGCACTGCTTCGAGCAACAACCCCTTGTTTCTTACTTATCCAAGTAACTAGATTTCCCCAAACATAGGCACAATATCCAATGGTGGATTTTCTATCAGTAATTGATCCTGCCCAATCAACATCTGTAAATATAGAGACTTCTCTGTCATTAGTTTTCTTGAAGCACAAACCCTTTCCAGGATTGGATTTCAAGTACCTTAAGATCCGATAAACTGCCTCCAAGTGTTCTTCATAAGGAGAATGCATGAGTTGACTTACAACACTGACAGAGAAAGCGATGTCAGGTCTAGTGTGGGCTAGATAAATAAGTTTGCCAACTAACCTCTGGTATCTTCCAATCTCAACAGGAACACTAGCTTTCTCCCAAAGTTTAGCATTTAACTCCATAGGAGTATCTGTTGGTTTACACCCACTCATCCCAGTTTCTTCCAAGAGATCTAGGATCTATTTTCTTTGAGAAACAACAATTTCCTTCTTTGAGTGAGCAACTTCCATACCAAGAAAATATTTAAGTGCGCCTAAATCTTTGATCTCAAATTCTTTTGTCAAATTTTTCTTCAATCTTTCCATCTCAATAATGTCATCTCCTGTGAGAATAATATCATCTACATATACAATTAGAATTGCAATTGTACCAACATTAGAGAACTTCATGAACAGAGTATGGTCTGATTGTCCCTGCAAATATCCTTGCCTTTTGACCGACCGAGTGAATTTTTCAAACCAAGCCCTTGGGGATTGCTTGAGACCATAAATGGATTTTTGTAGTTTGCACACATTTGAACCAAATTTATCTTCAAAGCCAGGTGGACTATCCATGTATACTTCCTCCTCCAAATCACCATTCAGAAAAAGCATTCTTTACATCAAGTTGGTTAAGAGACCAATCTAAATTCACTGCCAAGGATAAGAGAACTCTAATAGTGTTTAATTTGGCAACGGGAGCAAAAGTCTCTGAGTAATCAATACCATATGTCTGAGTAAACCCTTTAGCAACCAAGCATGCCTTGTATCTTTCAACTGTTTTATCAGAATTACATTCTATTGTAAATACCCATTTACAACCAACAGTATTCTTTCCTGTAGGTAATGTCATGACTCTCCAAGTTTGATTCTTCTCAAGAGCTCTCATCTCCTCAAGAATAGCTTCCTTCCACTTTGGAATTTTTAGAGCCTCTTGTATATTTTTTTGGAATTTCTACAGCAGACAATTTAGAGGTAAATGCAACAAATGAAGAAGACAATTTTGAGTATGACACATAATTAGACAAAGGATATTTAGTGCATGATCTAACAGGTTTTCTAATTGCAATAGGAAGGTCTATATCAGGATACTCGACATGACTCTTAAGAACTGAAGAAGACTTACCTGTATAAAGATGATGTGTTGGATTATCTATTAGTTCGGAATCTTGGAAGGGTCGGAGAATGGGTCCTTCATTTCTCTGTTTATGGTTTCTTCTTTCAAAGACATTTCCCTTCCAAGTAGGGTCAATTGTAGTAAACCTGTTTTGTGTCTCTTTATCTGAGTCATTATGTTGTGGCATTTCATGTGGTCCTTCGTTATTGTGATTTTGATTTGAAATTGTCGCCCCCGAATTTGTCGAAACCTCATTCATAAGTGGATTGAGTTTCAATATGGATTCATGAGCATTTTCTTTTGGTGCATCAATATAAGTCTCAGAATTTTGTGACAATACTATATCACTTAAAGTAATGATGTTTTCAAAAGTATAAGATGAATCTTCCTTAAAATTTCCCCCGTGAAGATGAATGTCACTAAAAAAATGGTTGGTTTTCAACAAAAGTAACACCCATGGTTACAAAAATTCTTTTTGATTTTGGTTCAAAACACTGATACCCCTTTTGAGTTGGAGAGTAACCGCTAAACACACATTTTATTGTCGTGGCTCGAGTTTGTCAAGGTGTTTATATTTGTGAACAAAAGCAGTGCAACCAAAAACTTTTAATGGCAAATCAGCAGAGACACTATTCAAAGGAAAATAATTTCGAAAAAAATCAAGAGGGGTATGAAAATCTAAAACTTTAGATGGCATTTGATTAATTAAATATGAGGCAGTTAAAACAGCTTCACCCCACAAATATTTTGGAACCTTATTTGCAAATAGTAAAGCTCTAGCAACCTCAAGAAGATGCCTATTCTTTCTCTCTGCAATTCCATTTTGTTGGGGTGTATTAACACAAGAACTTTGATGAACAACCCCATTTGCAAGAAAAAAATCAGACAAAATTATATTAAAATATGATTTACCATTGTCACTTCTGAAGACTTGAATATTTGTTTGGTATTCTGTGTGCACCATTCTAAAAAAATTTTTGACAACCTACCCAACTTTAGATTTTTCTTTCAATAGATAAACCCAACAAATTCAAGTATGATCATCAATAAAAGTTATAAACCATTTTTTATTAGAAAATTTGTTTATTCTATTAGGACCCCAAACATCACTATGAATAACTGCAAACGGTTTTGATTGTTTATATGGTTGTGTAGAAAAAGAAGAACAGTGATGTTTAGCAAATTCACAAGTGTCACAATGAAATAAAGACGAATCCTTCTTAGAAAATAATTTAGGAAACAAATGTTTCAAATACGGAAAACTAAAATGTCCTAACCGTAAATGCCATAACATAATATCATAATTATTAGAAGAGACAAAAATTGATTCAAAGCAGGTACTTGTTTTTTGTTGGTCTTTGAAGTCGAGTCCATTTTCAAGATAACAAAGTCCTCCTTTCTCCTTAGCATTGCCAATCATCTTCCCCATGCTCAAATCCTTATAAGTGCAATGAGAATGAAAGAAGTTAGCTTGACAATTTATATCCTATGTTAATTTAGTAATGGATAACAGATTACATGATAAATTAAGAACATGTAAGACATCTTTTAAGTTAACACAAGTGACAGAATAACAGAGCCTTTCCTTGCAATGGCTGAAAGAGAGCCATCTGCGATTTTAATTTTGTGGTTACCTGCACAAGGACTATTAGAAGAAAACAGACTCGACTCCCCAGTCATATGATCAGTAGCACCAGAATGGATAATCCAAGTATGGCTAGGAATGACACTAAGTAGAGCAGTATTTGGAAAATTACCTCTCTGAGCTATAGAGCAAGAAGGAGTTTGAGACTCAAGGAGTTTGTACAATTGATCTAATTGTTCCTTGGTGAAAGGAGATAGGCTTGAAGGAGACTGCTTCTCTTGATTAGAGGTACCAGCTTGGAGGGCATGACCTTTGTTTCCTTCTTTTTTCTTCCAATTTAGAGGTTTTCCATGGAGCTTCCAACATGTATCATGTGTGTGCCCTGTACGTTTGCAATGTTCGCACCATGGTTTCTTGCCATCTCTCTTCCCGTCTTCATTCTTAGTGACTAGGGCAGAGCTTTCAACCTCACCAACAGAAGGTGTCGTACCCATCATAACACATTGTCTCGCCTCTTTTTTTCTAACTTCTGAGAACGCGTTCCGAAGTGATGGCAATGGAATCTTTTCCAATATTCTGCCTCGGACTTCGTCAAGCCGCTTATTAAGCCCGACCAAAAACATGAATACTCGATCGTTCTCCTGTCTCTTAAGAAACAAAACACTATCCTAACAGCACTTCCAATGATCATCATAGCAGAGATCTAATTCTTGCCATAGTGTCATCAACTCATTATAATAGGTAGTGACATCTCTATCTCCTTGTTTGGCATACCACAATCGTGATTTGAGATCAAAAATTTGAGAAGAATTCTGAATGTCAGAATATGTTTCTTTGACTGCCTCCCAAACTTCCTTTGCAGTAGGCAAAAACATAAAAGGTTTCTTAATCATTGATTCCATATTACTAAGCAGACAAACAATAATAACAGAGTTCTCAGATTTCCAAAACCTGTAATTCGGATCAGTTGTGGCAGGCATTTGCACCTCTCCTGTTAGGATACCATATTTTCCATTACCGTCTAGTATCAATCTTGTGGTTTGAGACCATTCGACATAATTTTTTCCATTGAGTTTTTGGATTTCAACCTTGAGGACATTAGAAATTCCTTCATGGCCAAAAAAGTTGGAAAAACCATTGTTAGATAAACCATTCCAGCCGCCACTACCGCTTGGGCCGCTGCCTAAACCAATATTGTCGGCGTTGTTGACTACTTCTGATTTTTTACCCAAACCATCGTCGTTGCTGCCTAAACCAATATTGTCGGTGTTGTTGACTACTTTTGATTTTTTACCCAAACCATCATCGCTGCTGCTACCCATAAGGGCGGCCTTCCACAGGTATTGTGTGCCATTAGCTTTAGCTCAGTTGGCTAGAGCCCCAAACCCTGATAGCTCAGTTGGCTAAAGCCCCAAACCCTGATAGCTCAGTTGGCTAGAGCTTTACTGAACCCTAAACCAGAGCTCTTGATACCATGAAGAAAGTAAAAGACAAAATACTTTCATATTTTATTACCACAGCCCTAAGCTATTTATATAGGAAAAGAAATTACAATAGTAATACTGAGTAATAATGACAGGAACATAAAATAAAAATAAATATAATAATATAAAATAAAAGAGAATCAAATCTAATTTCTCTTGATTCTTCAACAGAAAAATTCAAAAGTGGGAGTAGAATTTGGTTGTAAAGGAAAGAGGAGTGAAGAAAAAAGTCTAAGTCCTAGACCTAGTAATGGTAAAGGGTGACGAATGAATTCTCCATGGTGACACGGTTGAACCTTTAATCAAATTCATTCTGCTTTTTCAGATTTTTTTGAAGATTGAAACGATGAAGAAGAAGGTGTAATTTACGTTTTTCTAGAGAAGAAGACTGAAACATTTGGGGTTAAAAAATCACTAGTAGAATTTTATCTTTTTAAGTCGATTAAAATGTACATTTTAAGTCGGATCCGTGTCCGAGTTAATAGCAAACGACTTCAAAAATATGTTGTTTTTTAACTCGTTCCATGAACCGACTTAACTGAACTTCGTCTTGTAATGTCGATTCAGCTTAACCGACTTAAACATCATAAATTCAGTTCAACAAATCATCTTTTTAAGTCGAATCTTTTGATTAACTGACTTAATATATAAATTTTTTGTTTTGTTTTTATGCTCCTAATCCATACATATATACAATATTTCGCATTAAATTTCAAATCAGAGTTTTGTACTTGCAACCATAATTTTATATAACTATCTAATAATTAAAATATACAATACCAGATGTTTATACAAAATATAGAGTACAAAGAATATGTCTCTCATTTCTAACTAATCTTGACAAGACGAAAAAAAACGTAGAAGTCCATTAACAAAATTACAAAATCACAATGTAGCAATATTCAAAATATTAGCATTGTCATTTTCTTCAATTAATTGCAAATAAAATCAACACAACGTTTTCGAACTTCTTTAATTTGATCTGAATGAAATGATCTATAGTCATCAAATATCTGGAAAAAAAAACACAATCAATATTAGTTGAATCCTAATTTTTTATCATATGAACATTAAAAAATACAATCAATAACAACTTATAATTTTTTTTATCATACGAATATAAAAATACACAATCAATAAGAACTTGTACAAAATTACGTACTTGCATCTATGAATCAACGCTGTTACAATGCTCAACATATGTAACACGACATACTAGTCACACTCATACATTTATCATGTTTAATAAATCATCATGCCATATCCATTTGGATAACTTTGACAAATCCCAAAACAAATAAGATGATTTCTTATTTCTTCAAGATGTAAAGGACAATAAAAATTGTAAAAATCATCATGACATATGAAGTTTTTTTTAAAGCAAATTGTAAAAATTTCTCCACACCTATAAATTTCACTCAAACCATTAGCATTCATCCAACTATGATCTAAACTACTTTCATTAAAAATAAATAACGGTAAATATTAAGATAAAATAAAACTAAAATAATTTTATTGTCCTTTACTTTTTTATTTATTATCCTACAGTGACGTAATCATATTAACTAAGAGTAATATAATAAAAATATACTATTGTTTTCTTCTTTATTTTTATTATTTTGATTATTGTTTGGTCCCTATTATATAAAATGGAACATGTAAAATATGTAATCTAACTTTACAACAAAAAAAAAGAGTTTTGCATGTAATTTTTTTTTTTACTTTTTTTCCCATACTATATGGGTTTCCCTCAAATAAGATGTTATTACATGAAAATTTAATTATTACTATATACACTAATCATTATAGCAAATGTCAAAATTATTGTTATATATCAACAATTATAATAGTAGAAAATTATTTAAAAAAATTACTCATAGTGATATCTCTACACAAATAAAGTTTATTATTCAATGAACAAGAATCAAACCTAAAATGGTGGCGATAAAAAGTGCAGCGATAAAACGTGCATTTTAGGGAAGCCAAGAAGCCATCAAGTGAAGTAGCAACTTGCAAGTGTTCACGAGATTAGAGAATAGCGAAAGTTTCACGAGGTTAGAGAACAGGGAAACTTTAAATTGCAGGTTAATACAGTGGAAGATGAAACACGTGCACGACATTTTTTATATTTTTTTAAATCTATCTTAAATCGATTATTAATATAACCGCGTTAAACAAGTTTTAATCCGCCTAATTTTTTTAAGTCGTTTAACCAAGTAACCGAGTTAAACAGAGTAAGAGATATATTAATTTTTTATTTTTATTTTGACCGTCTCTCTTAACTCGGTTGCTAATATAACTGTATTAAGCGCGTTTCATCTATTTACCAAATTGACACCGTCTTATTTTATTAACTCATTTAGATAGACAACTGAATTAAACATACATCCGTTTCATTTGTTAAGTCTGGTGACACATAAATGACTTAACTCCTTGTATTAAAGTTTCAATTTTCTACTAGTGAATGTTATAATTTAATTATATTTGATTTTTTTTTTTTGTTAAAAGATGATTATGTCTTAACGGTGTTATAATTTTTGTAACAGAAATTGGGTGAAATAACTATTTTAAAATAAAACTATATTTACAAGATATTAATCAAACAAAAAAATTTAATAAGACCAACATAAAAAATGTTATAATTATAAGGACCAAATATATATTTAAATCTAAAAAATATATAATTTAAGAAATAAAAGTTGACATAGTAATGGTTTAATGAGGTGGACAATAATATATAATATATTAAGATTTAATTTAAATCAATATTGCCACATCATCAAATGTATTCTACCTCACATGACACTACACTAAGATTGAGCTTAAAATTGAAGATTGGGGAAAATCTTAAAATTTGTAAAATAAATTGACTAAATTTCCAAATTCAAAAATACAGCGGCTACAATTATGATTCAGTTGAAATAGGAACACTAAAATTATATTTAAATTTAATTTTTTCAACATAAATATTAATATCGACCGAAAAAAGTCAACAAATTGATTAAAAAATGACAACATATAGGTCAATTGAAGGAAAATAAATCAAATATAATAAATTGAGGTATTTGGATATAATTTGCAATTAAATAGAAACATTGAACTAATAAAGTAAACATAATATATTAAGGTAGTTAAATATAGAATATATCTCATTTTATTTCTTAAGATAAAAAGACTATAAGTAAAAAAAAGACCAGGTTTAGGTCATTCTCTGAGATATTCGTCCTGTCCCAAAATATATTAAGGACAAAGGATTTTTTATTTTATTTTTAATTTTACCTTATTATTGATTCCCCTGCACTAACTTTACTTAGGATTTGAAAAAAAAATCATCTTCCCTACATCTTATGATGATGAATATTATTATTATTATTATTATTATTATTATTATTATTATTATTATTAATAATAGTATTATTGTTATTATTATTATTATTATTATTATTATTATTATTATTGTTATTATTATTATTGTTATAAGACAATGTTGATTTGATACTATTCTTGACTAAATAGTAAGACTATTAGGTGGTGAAAGATCTATCTATCCAATAAGTAGTAGATTACTTGTTTTGATTAAATGATTTGAATTTTGTATGACAATATTATGAGTTATGAATTGACAAGTAGTAAGGTGGTTTGCTATGAGTTATTTTATTTTATTTTTTTCAATTTTTTTTTCAAGAATTACTAGTTGTCGAACTCGTCTTGGGATCAACCCGGTCTCGTCTTATTCCGTCCCGTCTTTATTGAACTCACAACTAATCGGGTTTGATCGAATTAAGGGACGAGTTATGGCTTAAAAATATGTCGATCAAATATTGAGACCGGATAAGAGACACACCAAACCCAACTTAACTCGTTCTTTATACATCCTAATATACAACAACAAATTAAATTGTCCAAAAATGAATGTTTCTTTTTTCGTTTTCAATATGTAACATTAATTATTTAATTATATCCTCGGAACTAATGATATTTGTATCATTTATAAGTTATTATATTTTACTTTGTATTTATGATAACGATAAATATATCAATATTTTTTTTCAAGAAACTACATCAATATTTGAATAAGGGTAATTTGGTAAAATTATTATTCTTTTTCTTTCATTTATAGGTATTCCTTAATTTGTTTTCCTTTTGAAATAAAAATTAAGCGAATTGGTATTTGAAAAATTGATGTATATATAGTCTAAATTTTAAATTAGATACATCAATTTTTTATATACTATTTTTATATATCTATATAAAGTATTTTATTTTAGAGGAAATATGAGATAAATAAATGTATCACTTACTACGGATGGAGGTTTGCCACTTACAAATCAATACTCAATCCATTCTAATAATTTTTTGGCAAGTATTACATGTATTTATTTACCTATATATACTAGTATTTAATCTCAAGCCATGAACATTATTAAATTACCTAACCATGTGTACTAACCAGATTCATTTCCCTTCTTTTAAAAAAAAAATGATAAAAAAAATTATGAGTCTAATAATAATAAATAGTCCGTATATCATTTTTCACTGATAACAAATACAAATATTAATTAATTATATAATTATTTTATTATATAAGTTACAATTGTGTGGAATGATAACGTAATATTTTTATTGTTGTAAAACTGCTACAGTGACCGTACATATTTTTTTAAAAAAAATTATTGTATCATCATGCTTAAATCACAAATGGTTTTATCTGGGGACAATTGTTCAACTCCCCCTAATTAATCATTCCTCGTACATTGCCCCCAATCAAATATTTTCATGTTTTCTTTATATATAATTTTTTATGTTGTATATTAAAATTTCAAATTCAATATATAATTTCTGAGAGAAAAAGGATGGTAAACTTACTGTGTAATTTTACACTTAAGGTAAATAACAACTCTTAATTTTACTATATTACAAAATAATCATAATTGAAAAAATTATTTAATCAACCGTTTGGATTGACTGTGATTATAAAATATTTTATGTCGACAATTATCATTAAATCTAATCTTTTATGTTGCATATTAAATTTTGAAATTCAATGTATAACAGTAAACTTACAATAAATGAGAGGATTGTAAGTTGTATTCTATCAACTCATTTTTGTTTTGATAATTGCGGTATCCTATCAACTCCTTCAAAATATTATACTTAGAATAGTTGATTACATTTACTTTATATCTAAAAAAATCTATTATTTAAATTATTCTTCTAATTAATAAATTGAGTCATTAAAAATAAAAAAGTTAAATCAAATAAAAAGTAATTTAAAAATACTATCATTAAATAAAAGAAAATTTTGAGATATTTATTTATATTTTATTCTATAAAAATATACGTTAAAGTGTTGCATATATTTAATTATAAAGAAAGAGTAGTTATCATACAATAAGAAAAAAATCCTTAAAATAGACATTAAAAAAAACATTTTTTATTTATTATATTTCATAAATTTATATAGAAATTTCTAAAAAAAATCCTAAAATATTTTAACGAAGCTTCCCGGAAGGTCTCAAATTTTGGAATTTTTCAGAATTCAAGTTTTCAATCACACGATATAAATATACATATTGATGAACAAAAAAAATACATGCAGTATAGAGATAATATACACCAAGTGAGACAGTTACAAAGGTTGTACTATCCAAAAGATATTGTCTTGTTGCAAAAATGGGTTCTCGCCAAATACAACAAGAACCATGGTTATTGGAGAATGGTAACCCAAAGGTTTTGACAAAGGAAGCAAGACATGGACATGGAAGAAGTCGAACAGCACATAACATGTCTTCTTCTTCCTTACGCAAGAAATCTGATCATACTCTTGTGTCTAAGGTTCGATGTGTTTTGCTTAGGAATTTTTTGGTTAATATCCAAGAGGTTATTCTTGGTACCAAACTTTCCATTCTCTTTCCTGCTATCCCTGCTGCCATTTTGTCTCATTACTTTGGCTTAGGACAGGTGAGTTCATTCTCTTTATTAATTATCACTTTTTTTTTATTAGTTCTTTGAACTTCAACTAATTACAATTTTAGATTATATAATTATCCATGTAATTTTTTTTTTTAAAACAAATTCTCCATATTTAGTGTCAGACACGGTATAACCACCGTAGATTTATGTGAAGTTGCTGCTAAGAGGTTGGATCCAGATGCATGTGACATTGCATCTGAAACCATCAATTCTAGACCATGTGTGGAGCTGCAGAATATTTCAGATAGCAGAGTTTTTGAGTTCTAGTTAAAAATTCATTTTTAATGAACAAATATTTGTTTCTCTCTTTTAGTTTTAAATAACTTTTTTTGAAGTTATTAAAAAAAAATCATTTATTTGTGATAAGCTTATTCTAATTCGTTACAATCCACTTTATTTATTTATTTATTTATTTATTTATTATTATTATAATACAAAAGTATTCCATACTCAACAAGATGGTCAATTGTTTACTTTTCTTTTTTAAAAGCCAAAATTGTTTAATTTATTTGGTGCTATTAATGATGATTTATAACTACTTTTTTTTTTATTGTTATTATTGCAAACAGTCATGGGTTTTTATATTGAGCTTGCTTGGGCTTACTCCACTTGCTGAACGTGTGAGCTTCCTCACAGAGTAGGGAATCCTATGAACTTGTTACACCCTTGTTTATATTTTATTAATTATTCATTGTATTCAATTCCTTTTTGTTGGTTAATTTCTGATTCTTGTTTTATTTTCTCTGCTTGTGATTGTTGCTTCCAATATTCCAGACAAATTGCCTTCTACACTGGTCCTACAGGTATAAAATTGTTCATTACTACTAATTAATGTTCATTTTGGAACAAAAATTAAACATCATTGAATAATTTAATTATAATTCTCTCACCTTTGATTTTCTCATCCAGTACCAATCACATGTTCTAGACTCTTTTTATAGCTAAACAAAAAGTATAACTGATTATGATGCTAATTGGTTTTTATATTCTCAATTACAGTTGGAGGACTTCTTAATGCAACATGTGGGAATGTTACTGAACTCATTATAGCAATATTTGCTCTTGCTAGCAACAAAATTGCTGTGGTTAAGTATTCACTTTTGGGTTCCGTCCTTTCAAACCTTCTTCTTGTTCTTGGAACCTCTCTACTTTGTGGTGGCATTGCAAACCTGGGAGTGGAGCAAAAATATGACAGAGTAAGACCCTAAAAATCCATTTCACACTTTCATTCTTTTAATTTAATTTTTAAGCTAGTGATTCGACTCAAGTGGTTATTGAGCTTCAGTTAAAGACGAATCACTCAGAATAACCCGAGTTGAATCTTGACTAGAACAATCATTGACCAGACTTTACTTACCTCTTGGTTGATCTCCAGATTACCGGGACCCTTTTCCCTTAAGAACCAGATGGTTAAGACAAAAAAAATGTGACTGATGCAGCCTTAATCGCAGTTGTGTTGCGATTGCAAAGACATAAAAAATATTAATATCACAGTCATAGTTCTAAATTGCAGCCGCATCAGCCACATTTTGTTGCAATATTATTATTTACAGGAGAACCGCAACTGCAATTTAGAATCATAATCACAACCTTAATCACAGTTGCAGCCTTTTGAAAACCTCATGTTTAATCTAATTTAGTTCTTTAATTTCTCTATAGTGAAATAATGTTCTTAATCATTGAAATTTTTTTCTTGGCTGTTGAATTTTGCAGAGACAAGCAGATGTGAACTCACTTATGCTGCTTTTGGCATTGTTATGCCACTTGCTTCCATTGCTATTCAGATACAGTGATCCCTCTGCTGAACTCACTGTTGAACCTTCCCTTTACTTGTCAAGATCTGCTAGCATTGTCATGTTGGTTGCATATTTTGTTTACCTAATCTTTCAACTATGGACACACAGACAATTATTTGAAGCTGAAGATGTATGCTTTCTATTAAACCATTAAAATGATTGAAATGTTGATTTGCAATTCTAATTCATTACAATAAAAGTATTTGTAATTAACATGATGCATTGTTGGACAGGAAAATGAAGGTGAGAACACTGAGTCAGATGAACAGGCTGTGATTGGATTTTGGAGTGGATTTGCTTGGTTGGCTGGAATGACTGTGTTCATTGCTTTGTTGTCTGAATATGTGGTGGATACAATTGAGGTAATTGAAGATCTAGTTTGGAGTGATTTTGAATAAATAGCTCAATTAAGCACTTATTAAATAAGTGTTTATCAAATAAACACTTATGCATACGCTATTTCTATAATAATAAAATGATTTAATTTATATACACCGTTAGTCTAAAAAATTTTACATTGCCATCACATCATTGAAAATGTTTGACTTTAACCATAACTACTTTTAAAGTCACACATATGAGATTTTCAACGGTGTAAAACTTTCTACACGTGTATGAAAATTAATCTAAAAAAAAATTGGTTAAACTATTTTTATATCAGTTATAAATATTTTTCTTTTTCTTAAGCTCATGGAGAGTTTATATTGTAACAAGGTTACATGAGCTTATAGACATGTCATATTAACTATTCTAATTAATAGCAAAAATTTCATTCTTAACAGGATGCATCAGATTCATGGGGTTTATCTGTGAGCTTCCTCAGCATTATCTTGCTGCCGATAGTAGGCAATGCAGCTGAACATGCAGGAGCAATCATTTTTGCTTTCAAGAACAAGCTGGTGAGAATTCATCTAACACATAAATTCATATAAGCCAAGCTATAAAGTTCATGATTTGAAACAAAAAAACATTATTCTAGTATATAAACTAAAGTATTTAATTTCATGAATGCAGGACATATCCTTAGGTGTTGCATTGGGTTCAGCTACTCAAATTGCTATGTTTGTGGTAAATATTATACTCACACCTTTTGAAATGTGAATTGATATATACTTTCATATAGTTTTTTTCTTATTTGAATAGTAATGAAAAATTAAAATGATACAATATAGGTTCCCCTGTGTGTGACTGTTGCTTGGATAATGGGTGTGAACATGGACTTGAACTTCAACCTCCTTGAGACAGGTTCTCTTGCTTTGGCAATTGTAGTTACAGCCTTCACTTTACAGGTATGTTTCACATGCAACAATTTCAATTAAAGAAAGAAAACACCAAATTTTTTACTTTGTATTTTTTCAGTTTCAATATCTTAATGAAATGTTAGAATTGATCACAAAACTATACAATTTTATTATTTGTAGGATGGTACTTCTCACTACATGAAAGGGGTTATTCTCTTGCTTTGCTACTTTGTTATTGGAGCTTGCTTCTTTGTACAAAGAACAGTCACAGGTAAGTAAATAATGTATAATCAATTAATTAATTATCCCAAACATGATTTTAAATTGCTATTGCAGTTACGCTGCAAACTTTTAAATTATGGTAAAATGATGATAAATGTGATCAATGCGACCGTAATTGTCACTGTGACACCTCTTAAATTTTATATTGTGATCACAATTGCGGTTGTGAACCACAATTTAAAATCATGCTCCCAATTTTACAATATAGTCAAAATATATACCAATTCTTATAAATTCTGAATTTGTAATTCATATATCTAAAATTTGTATCTCCTCTTATTGCACAGACCCCAATGATGTTACTAACATCAATATTAAATCAGTCACTGATGCAGTTTTAAGCGCCTAATAGGTAAGTCTATGTTATGTGACATATATATTTATATATATATATATAAATAATCCTTTAATTTTGTACAAAGTTTTATGTAACTATATCTAACTATGTGAAATTGGATTTCAGGCTTTGGCCTATTTTGTGGTCTCTTCCATAAATGAAGGATGGTAGTATCCAAATTCAATACATTGGTTATTGGTTCATTTTCGATCATTTTGTGACATCCAGATAGGAGGGAAGAAAATGTTTGCAGTGGCTTGGCATTTTAATTGAAGACTTTGTGAATAGACCTCTAAGATTTTAAATCATATATTTATGTTCTATCACAAAGTTGTGTCCTATATTGGTACAGAATTCAAGTGGTTGTTTTTTGATGGTGCATTTTATTGTATACCGAATAAATGGAATTTGTTCTCATGTGTTTGAGTTTGCTAAAGCAAGAATCCCTTTTGAATTTGTGAGTTTCTTATCATTTAATTATATCTTTTGCAAACGAGTTATAAGAATAAGCATTCTTATAATATATTAAAATAGACTCTTAAACCATCGGCATCTAATCACATTTTATGCCACATAACTCTATTTGTGTCACCTCACTTATTTGCTTAGTTGTCATAGCTAGAATATTTTCTCTTTCTATTCTTCATTTAGTACACAATTTCATTTCATCTATTACATTTCATTTCATCAACAAAAAAAAAAAGTTTCAACAGCTCATAATGTAATAAATGTTTCTCTATTATCTATTGATCATTTATTAAATGTGAATTTATTTTGTAACCATTCCTAATGTAAGTCTAAGATTCAAGAAGACACGATACCACAACCTCGAGACATGAACTATTGTTCATGCTAACTTCCTCTCTAATTTGAGTATAACAAAATTTCTTTTGTGGTGTTTGATGAAATGCAATTGATGTTATTCCAATTGAGTAACTGACTTTGATTTATTTTTCTCCTTCATGACCATCTTCTTCTTAAACATAGGATTGCTAGCCACTAGGAATGTGTGTTCCATTTTATGCCCAATATTTAATTAGATAATTTTTATGTTATTTTTCACATGCTTATTACTAATTAGCTCAAGGTCCTTATAAATCCAGTTTGGAAAGTTCATTTCACTAGTACTACATGACCCTCGAGTGTCATAATTTTTTCTTCCTATCATTTCTAAAATCAACATGTCATAACTACATATGTTAGACTTGTGAGAAACATCACCAAACGATCTACTAAATATTTCAGGAGCTATGGATCCTATAAATATTTCAGGAGCTATGGATCCTATAGTCACTCTGGTGCCAAGTATGAACACAATACTATCCTTTCTTTGACATATCTTAACTAGTTCAAAAGTCTACATCCAAAAGATAGTTTTGGGGATTGATATCAAGATGTCAAATCCTTGAAATACATCCTTGATGGAGGTACTCTAATCCTTGAGCAAGTCCTATTACAATTTGATAAAATGTGTTCCAATCTAAATTACAAAAAACATATGGAAATCCACTTTTATGAATGAACTTATTTAGTGAACCATTGGGCATTAATTCATATATTGGTGTTCTTTTGTTCTCCTGACAAAAATCAAAAAGTGAGGCGATGTTCACATGTGATGTTCTACTAATGCTACCAATTCACTTATGAATTCTTCTCCATTTTTCTTATACTCGTTTATTACTTTCACTGCTACTTGACGACCATCATGTAAGCTTGTTTTGACACAACACCATATCTTCCTTGATCTAATTTATTTTGGGAAAGAGTTTGTCATTCTTTTCACTTCTACATATCTATATTGTTTTACCACTAACAAATTATAACTTTTTATGAAATCATCCACATTGTCGTCGGGAGATTTGATTGTTTTGTTGAAAATTTATCTTTAGTATATTATGATACCACTTGCATTCATAAATAATAATCACAATAAATAATACAATTTCAACACTAAATATTGTTGCTCCTGCATGTTTGCAAATAATATAATTATAAACAATAATAATTGTATCACCACAAAAGTGAAGATAAAATAAGTAACTTAAATTGTCAAATTTAAATATAATATTATTTATCTATTTCATTGTGTAAACTTTTAAATACAATGCTTCATACAACTAAAATGATTTAATTTTCAATTACTTTCGGTTCATAAAGGGAATGAGACTCTAAAGAATTTTGAGTTCAAACACCAGATAATTAGTATTTGGTTAAATATTGTTGTAACATAATATCGAAGGTAGGTGTTGTTAGAACCAAGTTGATTTTATACTTAGAGTTTTGATGATAACAAAAATATTTTATGAGAACAATATATTTGACTTCAAAGAGTATGAAAGAAGATTCATGTTTTTGAAAAAATAAGATTTGATTCAAATATATAATTGAAGAAAATCTAAAATAAGATTTGATTCAAATTTATAATTGATAAAAATCTAAAATAAGATTTGATTCATATTTATAATTGAAGAAAATATTTGACCAAGTTGAAAAGAAGATATGGTCAAGATTTATCTACAGCAAAATATGAACAAAATCAATCTGAAAAATTTACAAACGCAATCTGAACAAAATACGAACAGAATCAACCTGAAGAGTTTACAAACTCAATCTAAACATAATAGGAACATAATCCTTCTGAAGAATTTACAAACTCAATTTGAACAAGTTACAATTCAAAATTAAACAGAGACTAAATTGAAGCCCAAATTTTAACTATAAATAGATACTTAAGGTTGAAGAATAAGTCATCGAAAAGTAGAAAAGAGTAGAAGAACTCAAGCTCAAAATTCCAAATTCATCTTAGAGTTCAAAGAGAGAAACACTTGTTCAAGTTAGAAATATTTTCTGAGTGTTCTTTTCTTAGAGTATGAGAGTTACTATTATTATTATAAGATTTGTTAGAAGCAAACACTTAAAGTTCAAATCTTTTGTATCTAACCCGATAGTTGTTTAGTTGTTTCTTCAATCTGTGGTTGTCAGGTTGTTAGGAGAAGACTTGGCTTGTAGGGTCAAGGTGGTTAGTTCCTCAAAAGTTTGGGGTTGTCAGATTGTTTGGGAAGACTAGCTTGGAGGGTCAGGTTCTTTGTAATTCAAGGTATTTGAATCAGTGGATTAAAGCCTTATGAATGAGGGGATTGGATGTAGCAAAGTTAGTGGTGAACCAGGATAAATCTATGTGTCCAATTGTTTATGCTTTCATTATTTTCTGCCTTTGAATCTGATTGCTTCTTATCTAAGTAATTCATAAAAACCACCCAACCTTCATCAAATTAGCAAAAAGTTATCAACTTTGGCAAATACAATTCAACCCCCTTCTCGTGTTTGCAGCTTCAGGTGTTTCAAATATGAAATTTAATTTCCAATTGATAGAATTAGTGTGAATGATTACGTCTTTTTTGGGATTTAAGAATTAAATGAGTTTCCTAACAGAACTAGTAAAATACCCGTGCTTCCACACGCATGCACGGGTACATGTCGTTACTATAATTTTATCACAGATAATAGTTAAATGAAATCAATTAAAAACTAATCTCTTATTTATACTATAAATAAATGATTTAATTTATTATAATTAATAATAAACAAATAAAATGGAAATTGATAATAAACAAATAAAATCAACATACCATAACCGTATATATCTGACTTGTGCCTAACGATCCACTAAATACTTCACGAGCTATGTGTATGACCCAATGTCAATTATCTAGAACTTGACATTGAATCTATACACCGTAATAAAACAGAGGAAATATAATGAAATAATAAATGGAATCATAAAACATAACGGAAAACTACATTCAAATTATAGTTTACATTTTGTTTTGATAGATTCATAAATTAATATTACAACTTCAACTAATTTAAGTCTTTAACAATTTTTCATTACATCATATAATTCAATATATCAAAATTTTAAAACTAATAAGCCTGGACCAGTCATCTAGTGCTCAACCCGTACCTTAGTTTTCTCTGGTCGCTAATATAAAAATAAAGGGGTGAGATAAAATCTTAGTGAGTTTTGAAAATAAAGGGAGGGGTAGTTTAAAAATATTTCTTTTATAAAAATGCTTAAAACATGAAATCTGGATGCACATGAAGCTGAAACTCTTCATTTAAGTTTCTTTTTATAAAACTTAATTTGAAATCTTTCTTTTATAATGATTCTAAAAACTTTGCATGACCTCAAAAATCTTTTCTTTGTAAACAAAGAAAAGTCGCCCAATTATCTTAATGTGGGTCACCAAGATACTTGAGTTCAGAGCGGTAAATGTGGTCTAGCCAAACCTCAATCAATGTTCTGATTGTTCTCATTTACCTGTAGAACCATGCCTGAAACAACCCAAAATTCCCCACTGTGAATAAGGCCATGCATGATTTGATTAATGAGAATATATTGAACTTGAGGTGTTTTGTATGAAATGCATCCTTCATCTACAACAATTATAAACAATTTATTAATGTACTAAAATTCAAGTGGGAATTTAATTCTAAGTCCCTGCTCAGAAGCATATAGATCAGTGGCAACGTGACCCTAGGTAGATTCTGATCAAAGGATACGTGGACAAGAGGCAGCGTTAGCAGAGGATTCATGTACCAGAGACAACGTGGTCAGAGGAAGAATCAGAGGATATGCGTTCTGTGGAAGAATCAAAGGAAACACATTCCATGGAAGAATTAGAGGAAACGCGTCCCATGGATGAATAAGAGGAAATGCGTCCCTTGGAATAATAAGAGGAAGTACTGATCAGAAGAGACTGTGTTTAAGAGTATTTCACGAGAGGTAAAACAATGATAATTTTTAGAACGACCAATTAGAGGTAGAAAGAGATACAAGCATCAGAGGCAAAACACATAGAATTTTTAGAATGACCAATTAGAGGCAGAAAAAGGTACAACCATCAGAGGAAAAACTACGGTGGAAATGGTGGAAAAACATCCAAAGCACTCGCATTTGCCTTCAGTGGCATGGTTTGCACATTGAACTAAAATTCTCAAAATTCTGAGAGTTCCTAAATTACTTAACGCAACAATCAAGCAACAAGAAAACAAAAAACATGCATGGTAATTTAAGATCATTTCAGTGCATATTAAAAACACTTTTATGCTAAAAACTCCATTTCTCTCACACATCTACATTCTTCTAACGTGTAAAATACCCAAAATAATTTTTGACAAGAAGTTAAGGATTTCAGTGAACAACCCCCATATCTCTCTTGCTAAAATAAATTAATGTAACATAACTCATATTTTTGTTAATAATAATCCCCTTCAATCTGAGTAGGATTTGTGGAAGACGTTTGCCATGTCAGCTATCTGTTCCCTGCCTTTTATGCTCTGCTTCATATTTGGAGATTTTCCAATATGCTCCTTATCTTCCTTCAATACTATTTTGGTTGATTAATGGATTTTGGAGAGGAAGGAAATGGCATGGAAGGTCAGATTTAAGGTAAAGGAATTTTAATGGCAGTTGCCTTTGAATGAATTTGGGAAGGAGATGAAAATGGATGAATGGAGAATACGATGAAGAGTAACCGAGTATTGGTGTTTCAAGATTTTTTTTTTTTATATATAGAATGTGTAACTTGGAGTGAAAGAAAATTGAAGGGATGATGGGTTAGTACTCGCGAGTGAAGGAGAAGAAGAAAACAAAGGTGGCAGTGGCATGTCTTTTTTTTGCCACTTGGAATTGTTCATGCTATCATTTTCCTATTCTACCCTTGATCCTAATTTAATATTACTAAAAACACAACATTAGCAATTACAAAAATTTAGAAATCCTAATTAATACTTAAATCCTATAAATATTTCTAAGGTAGTGAAAGGGTTGTTACATCTTCCCCCCATAGAAAATTTTGTCCTCAAAACGTGATAAATTACCTATTGAAAGAGGTAAGGATATTTGCTCTGCATATCAGCCTATGTCTCCCAAGTTATTTCCTCTGAAGATGATCATCCCCAAACAACCTTCACTAGGGGAATAGTTTTGTTCCTCAATGCCTTGATGCTCCTATCAACAATCTGAACTGACACTGTATTTTATTTGAGATTGGGTTTAAGTTGAAAAGACTCATGGTACAAAATTTGGTGATGGTTTGGAATACATTTCTTTAATTGGGAGACATGAAAAACATCATGGAGATTGGACAAAGATGGTGGAAAGGCTAGTCTGTAAGCAGAGGGACCTATCCTTTGCTTTTTTACTTTCAGCACTCTTCCAATACCAACAGTAGGGATAACCCTTAAAAATATATGGTTACCTTCCTCAAACTCTAAGGGTCTCTTCCAATGGTCAATATAGTTTTTCTGCCTACTTTGGACTATCCTCAACTTATCCTTAATGACCTTGATTCTCTCAGTGGTTTCTTGAATGATCTTAGTCCCTAAAATCCCCTTGTCTCATACTTCTGATCATCATATATATGTTCAACATTTCCTTCCATAAAAGGCCTAATAAGGTGCCATACCTATGCTGGCATGGTAACAATTATTATAGGCAAACGTTACCAAAGGCAGGTGTGTGTCCCAACTTTCTCCGTCCTCTAATATGCATGCCCTTAGCATATCTTCCAAAGTCTGGATGATTGATAACTCTTCATCATATGCATATTTTTCATTGTTTTTAGTCTTATTTATTATTAATCATTAGTTAATTTAAGGAGTTATTTGATATATTTTGTTGATTTTAGTTCTTGGATTTAATAAAATGTTTATGTTTTTATTTCCTTGATTAAGTAGAGATTTTCCGTAGTTTTGTGTTGTTTCTTTGTTTTAGTGCAGTGCTGAATTTTGGTAAGAAATCAACATGACCTATGTGGAGTATTTCATCCATATCTGGAGTTTTAGATGTCCAATTGGAGTCAAACCAAGTGCACATGAAAGTTAAGATCCATAGCTACAAAATCATGAAGACACCGGAACCAAATTCGGACTCAAAAGAGGAGAAATGTGCAATATACGTCAGACAGAAGAGGCTTTGCACCTGAAGCGCAAAAACATGCGCCTGGGGCGCAATTGTGCATCACTGACTTAGTCAAATTGCGCTTGAAGCGCAAATCCCGCGCTTGGGGCGCGTGGCACGCGGCTGAATGTATAAAAACACGTTTTCTCACTTTCTAGGTATCCTTTTGACTATTGCGAAGTTTGGAGACTTGTGCCCTAGCAGAGAAACTCAAAGACGACTGTTTCTAACATAATTGGAGGAGTTTTATCAATAATCTTTCTTGTAATTCTTATTTAATCTCTATCTTTTGTATCTCATTCATGAGTAACTAAACCCTATTTATTAGGGATGAGTGAAACAAGATGAAACCCTTATTTTTCTCATTTGATTTCTAGTTATATGAATGGGTTTGTTGAATTATTTTTCTCATCTTTGTGCTTAATGCTTTTTATTGCTTGATCAACTTTAAAATGTTCTATAATTCATATTTTGAAACGGAAGTGGACTTTACGAATGCTTGAGATGAGAAATTTATGATATTATAGTCTAGGGATAGATGCAAGTCATGAAACCAGTTAAATTAGTTGCAAAGGCAATAGTTTACTAAGAGAATTTATGTACTGTAAGGCTTAATTCTAATCTTAAATCCACTAAGGAATTAGGGGTTACTTTAGAATTAAAGGTTATGTCACTAAGACATTAGGGCAAGAATAATAAAGAAAATTCGGTAATAGTTCAATAAAGGAATTTAGTAACTAGGATCAAATTAGAAACCAAGGTTGGATTCAAAGTGAAACTCATCCCTAACATTTTTCTTATTATAAAAGTTCAATTCTATAACTCTTGTTAGTTTTAAATATTATTTCAATCAATTCGGAAAGTTTTTGTTCAATTTTAATAATTAAATATAATTCAATAGTAAAACGCAATCCTTGAGTTCGACACTCGGTACTACCATTTTAATTATTACTTGCAACGATTCAGTACACTTGTTGAAACATTATGAAGTTTTTGGCGCCGTTGCCAGGGATTGCCATATCACTTTTGAGTTAATATATTTACTTAATTGAATTTTTTTACTCTGCAATAAAATTTTTGTTTTTCTTTTATTTTTAATTTTGAAAAAAGATTTTTTTTTATTTTTTATTTTTATTTGTTGAGATTGCTAATGTCGTGTGCTAGTGGTTTGTTTCTTCTTTGTTTGAGATAACTATCCGCTTTAGAGAATGGAAGATTGTAATTATGATATTCTACTACAATTATTGGAAGAGTACGATACTTGTCTTATATCTGCTGAATTACGCATAATTGAGGGACATATCTTGTAACACCCCAAATTTTATAATAAATTATTTTATTAATAAAGTAGAATTTTAAATAATTAATTTGGCGTTAAAGTCATTTTAGAATATATATTGATTATTTTTCTTTATATGTGTATTTTCTATGACGTGCTAATCTTGTACACATTTGACTAAATGAGTGATATAAATAACAAAATACTATATTTTATTATCCTAGATATTTCGCTAAAAATAATAGTATTTTAGTGTACATATTTTTAAGAATAAGATTTTATGTGATTTTACGTGTATATGTACGTTCGTAATTAATGTGATATTTCCTTGTATGTTTGACTAATGTTAAATGTGCATATATTTATATTTTAATTAATTCTAAGTATCTCATATTTTAGTTATTTATATTTGGGATAGTAATAATATTGTGTTTGATTTCCTT
>JBBPBP010000003.1:7340029-7369483 GCA_037974735.1 Cicer chorassanicum
CCTATTTATATTTTAATTAATTCTAAATATCTCATATTTTAGTTATTTATATTTGGGATAGTAATAATATTGTGTTTGATTTCCTTTATTTTTATATACTTGTTGTGGCATTGCGATTTTATATATTTATTATGATTTAGTAATTAATATAAAGTAGCAATGTTATATTTATTTATTTTGTGATTTGACTACTCTCTAATGATGGTAGTATTTTAATATGAGTATTTTGAAAAATAAGTATAATTATAATGACTATTTTGAATATGAGAGTTTCAATTGTTAGTAATATGTATTTTTTTTAACGGTTAATTATTTTAATTACTCTAATTTATCATATATTAGTTATGAAATATTAGTAATGTTTTGAAAATTAAATGATATTTGGAGGAGTATTAAAAATGAGAAAAATGAGATTAAGTAACTATTAATTTTGTTTTAGCAAAATAAAAATAATAATAGTAATAAAACAAAAAAAGTAAATAAAGAGACCAATGGGTTTGACCCATGTGTGAACCCTAATTGTTAAAAAAAAAAAAAATTGTTATAGACTTCCTCTTCTTCTTGAAAGAACGCAACACATCCATTCTCCCTCTTCTCTAAAATTCATTGCCACCAAATCCTTGCCTTTTGAATCGATCTCAACCTTTATCCCACACTAAATCGGCCACTGAATCCATTTTTGGCATCAGTTTTAGCAATCGTTGCTCCGTTTCTTCAGAAACAGACCCGTTTCTTTCCTTGGGCGAGCTGTTTTTGGCCGATTTCGATCACCACGTTTGTTGTTTCAAAAAACTGACATCATTTTTGGATTCCTCTCGTCGAAACCTATAAGAAGCACTACTCATTTGCATTTTTCGGTGAAGTTGACGTCGGACCCTTACGGCTCTCCGATGAGTCGGTGAGACCTTTTCTGCAGTTTTTCTCTCGTCGTTTTGACTCTATTTTTGTTCCTAAAATTATTATTAATTATTTAACATTTATTTTCATGCTCTGCATAATTTATCAGTCACGTCTCGACGATTTTGTGAACTCGTCGTTTATTCGGATTCACTCGCTGTACGTTGAAGATATGCAGTCGCTGTTGATTTTTGTGTTTGAGAAAGCGTCTAAATAAGGTAAGGGGTGAGAGAGCGTTTGAATTCATGAGTATAATATATTGCGAGACGAATGGGAAAACCGTATTTCCCAACGATTCATCTGGGGCTTGCTACGTACGGCAGTAGCCCTTTGAGTGATAAATTAATTAATGCAAAAATATGGAACTTGTGAGATTAAAATATTGAATAGAAATATTTGTAAGGTGTTGATTGATTTAATTTCTATAAATGTGTGGTATTTGATATTATTGTGATATTGGGTGTCGAATTAATTTTATATATATGTTTGATTAGATGAGTTTATGTGATCTGATAATAAAAGATGGATGTGTTGTGATAATTTTATGTGATGATGATGATGTACGAATAATAATTGTGATTTCATAAATTTGTGATAAGTTTATGTGATGAGTTACGATTCATGATAGTGATGTTCTAAATTTGTGTTTGAGATGACGGTCTTAATGGAGTATCATAGGCCAACGAGGGGAGAAAATAAATATTGAGAATTATTGAAGTGAAGATTATTTTGTCATCATATAGGTAGGGTCTGACAAGTCTAGCGATTCCGGGGAAGTACAACTGAATTGAGCCTGATCGTGGCGGTCTGCTGTTGAGCCTTAAGGGAAGATTGTTAGACCTTGGAGGTATTCGGCTGGGGAATTCCTAGGTGACTTGGAGGTAGCACTCCAAATGTCGGGAGCTACCATGCAACACACGTTTACCTCGACTGTCGCGTATATGTGTCTCGGGTTGAGTTGAGGGGATCTATGAGGACAGAGCCAATTTGAATTGTCCGTCCACCGGAATGGTGGCATAGTATCATGGCCTCCTAACCAAGTACTTCAGAGTTAGAATGGTACCACATTGTGAAGTAGAGTCTAAGCTCATGCATATCATTGCATTTTTGTGTAATTGTTTGTTGTGATTAATATGTATTGTGTGCGATGATAACTTCGTAGATGATTTGATGTTATTGTGAAATGTATTGATTTCCCTTGGTTTTGACTTTATAATGTTATGTTTTTCCTTGAAAAGTGTTTGTCTAATAATACGGTTTATTTATCATTAATTGCGTGTTCTCCTTATTAATATTATACTATTAACATGATTTCAAAACTCACCTCCTTCGTTGTTTGTGTTTGACTGGCTTGGCCCTGCGTTTGCGAAATCGCAGTTGTTACAGGTTAATGAATCTTGAAGTTCAAGTTGGGAGGAACCCCGCTCTGATAGGTGATACCGGGAATAAGGGTTGTAATTTGTATTTTACTTATTTAATTTGAAACGACTTTTTGTATGAAAACCATATAAGTACTAATAAGTTTTTAGAATTGAATCAAGTAATTATACTTAAATCAAATTTTATGGAGATTGCACTATTTTATAGGAGGAAAAAGTTTAAAGTGTTCCTTTTGATTTTTGAGAAACGTGATATTTTAAATTAATTACCAAAGTTTTTATTCCCTCAAAAACGTATTTGCTTTACCTTCTGCGAATTAAAGTTAAAAATTCTATTCTAATTTATTATATATTATTTTGGGGTTTAGGGTGTCACATATCTTGAGAGATAAATTTGTAAAATATAACCCTCAAGCGCAGCCTCTAAAGTGTAACTTTTGCTGAAAACGACATAGGAATGGAGCTTGTTTTGATTACTATGTCCCACCACTAGATTATGAAGATTTATTGGTAATAGAAGCAGAAAACGACGAGTGTTATATGAAAAAGATCAATTGGGAACAAATTATACCTCCTAAAATTCTATCCAAAAAATCATATGACAAGTACTTTCACATCAAGGATGTTTTGGTTGAATTCATGAAGGATAACATGGTTTCAATTGAACGATTTGAAAGTCAATGTGAGAGGTTATTTGAGGAAGTGGTTGAGTTTGAGAAGATGGAGAAGAAGTTGAAGATTGAAGATGACTTCATTGTTGTGGTAGAAGAAGATAAGCAAGAGAAAAACACGAACAAGGAAAACAAAAAAGAATAGATTAATGAAGTTCGAGATTCAATCTATGCCTTGTTAATCAATGTCCAATTGAAAAGGACATGGAAGCAACATCATTTATTTCCAAAGGCTGCAGTAGATTTGTTAGCCTCTTATGTTTTATTTTTACCTTTTGACAAGTCAACCGCTGGGCAACAAAGGTAGCCACTTCATTCTTCATACCTGGCCACCAATAACTCCTCTTAAGATCCTGATACATCTTGGTGGTTCCAAAGTGAATGGTCAAGTGGCTCTTGTGGGCTTTTTGTAATATTATTATCTTTAATTCCTTGTCCTTAGGTATACAGATTCAATTTTGAAACAAAATTATCCCATCAGTTGCCCTTGAAAATTTCTCTTGATCTTTCTTTGCATGTAGCTCTCCGTCTATGTCTTGAGACTGCCTAATATGGTCTCTAAGGTCAATAGTTATTTCCATTTGGTTGAAGAGAATTTCCCCTTACAGAGGTGTCATCTTTAGATGTAAATCTCTAAAGTTTTCTAGTAATGTTAGTTCCCGGACCATCAGATGTGATATGCGTAGTGCCTTTCAACTCAAGGCATCTGCCACTACATTGGCCTTGCCTAAGTGGTATCTTAGCTCAAAGTCATAATCCTTAAAAAATTTCACCACCTCATTTGAATCATATTAAATCCCCCTAGTCAAAGAGGTACTGTAGACTCTAATGTTTACTGAAGACATTAAAATGTGCTCCATACAGATAAATTCTCCAGATTTTTCGGGCAAACACTATGGCAGCTAGTTCTAGGTCACGAGTAGGGTAATTCCCCTCACGTGGTTTTAGTTTCCTTGAAGCATAAGCCGCTCTTGACTATTTTGCATCAGTACACAATATGATCATTTTAATGATGCATCACAGTATACCTCAAATCTTAGAGTTGGGTCTGGGATAGCCATCATAGGGGTAGTGGTCAATTTAGTTTTGAGTGTTTGAAAACTCTTCTCACACTCATGATGCCACACAAAAAGATGATCTTTTCTAGTTAACCTAATCATAGGCAAGGCAATTTGGGAAAATTTTCTAATGAATCTTCTATAGTATCCTTCCAATCCTAAGAAGCTCATAACTTCAGTCACATTCTTAAGTCGTTCCCACTCCAACATTTCCTCTACCTTAGAGGGATCCACTGCCACTCATTTCTTGGTGATAACATGGCCTAAAAATTTCACTTGACATCTAGAATTCACATTTACTAGGTTTGGCATACAACTTCATATCTCTAAGTATTTGTAGCACTGTCTAAAGATGTTCTACATATCCCTTAGAGGTTCTTGAGTATATCAAAATGTCTTCTATGAATACCACTACAAATCTATCAAGGTACAATCTAAAAATCCTATTCATATACTCCATAAATACAATTGGGGCATTGGTCACCCCAAAAGGCATAAATAAGAATTCATAATTTCCAGACTTGGTCCTAAAGGCTGTTTTGCGAATATCCTCTAAACTTATTATGATTTGATGATATCCAGATCTAAAATCAATATGGAAAATATAATAGCTCCCCTAATTGATCTAAGAGGTCATATATCTTTGGTAGAGGATATTTATTCCTAATGGTTACCTTATTCAACTGTCTATAATCTATGCAAAGCCTCGTAATGCCATCCTTTTTCTTTACTAGTAGTACATGAGCTCCCCAAGATGACACACTTGGTCTAATAAATTGCTTGCTTATCGGATCCTCCAATTGATTTTTCAGCTCGCTCAACCCTAAGAGGTCTAAAGGGGTTATTCTATAAGGAGCAATGGAGATTGGTCATGTTCCAGGGACTAAGTCTATAGAAAATTCTATTTCTCTTTCTAGAGGCAGAGACATCACTTCTTCTGAAAAGATATCCTTATACACACTGACCACTGGAATGTTTGATAATTCTACTTCTGGCCCTAAGTTAGAGGATAACAGCAACAATATGCCTTGACTTTTATTGTTTAAAAATTGGAAGAGTTTGAGAGTTTTGGTTAGGGAAGGTAGTTCTGGTTGCTCTGGTTGGGGACTGTCTGGGGGAATGATAATTTCCTTACCATGGCAGACCAGATTCACTGAATGTTCATACATCCAGTCCATCCCAAGTATAATGTTAAATCCCTTAAGGGGTAAGCAAACTAAATCTATTAAAACATTCTATTAAATAAGACAACTGGACACTGATGGCACATTAAAGAGGTTTCAATTGAATTCTTTGTTGCAGTAGTTACAACTAATGGAAAGGATAATTCAAGTAAGGAAAGATTGAATTGTAAAACACAATATGAGAATATGAATGAATGACATGCACTCGTGTCAGACATGACACTCAAAGGATTGTGATTCTTACCCTTTTTAGCACTAAGGGCAAAGAATCCCAATATTTGGTTTGCTCATGTTGGAATTTCCTTGTTTGTGGCATACTGGACAAGAAAAAGCGAATGACTAGGTTGTTTGCAATAGTAGCAGACTTTTTCCAACTAAGCATTCTCCCCCATGCTATATGCCACACTTAAGACACTTTTTTGCTCTCAGGGAACTGGTGGTATGCATGTGTTTTCCCTTTCCTTGAGGAAATCTTTACCTTCAATTGTTGGACAAACCTCCCAAACTCTCTCTTTTGTTGCCACTTAACATGTCTTTCCTTTTCTACCTTCTTTAAATTGTCTTCCACAATGTGGCTCTTGTTTACCAAAGTAGAATAATTGGTAATCTCCATGTGGTCTATGTTTCCTCTAATTTCAATCCTCAACCCCCACTCAAACTAGTTTATCTTCAATTCTTCAGTGGCTGCATACTAGGCATGAGGTGAAAACCTGGCTAATTCCTCAAACTTAGCAACATACTCTACAATAGACATGTCTCCTTGTTGCAGGTGCACAAACTCCAGCTCATTTTTTCTTCTGGAACTTTTTAGATTGTACTTGTACAAAAAAGCCACTTCAAAATGTTCCCAATTCATTGGGTTCCCTAGGTCGGAAGATAAGTCCTTGCACCCCTCCACCAATATTCTGCCTCACCCTTCAGTAAATGGACAGTTAATGTCACTTTATCTTCTTCAGTACTAGACATTATTTCAAATGCCTTCTTAATCTCATCCAACCAAGCTTAGGACTCTGAGGTATTGTAGCTGCCTTGGAAGGTTGGAAGCTCAAACTTAAGAAAATCATACAATACTCTATTGGCATTTTGAGTGCCATCTCATTTCTGTTGTTGTACCAAATAATGGGTAGTTATGGATACCATTTGAATAACTTCCATCACCCTTTCCTACGGTTCAGCAACACGTAGTGGTGTGAAGCATTATCCTCTAGTGGAGCATCGCGTCTTGGCCTTCCAGTTTTTTCTTATGGTTTACAAATGAATTGGGATTCCTAATACAGCTAGTTAAATACCCATACTTCCGCACGCACGCACGGGTTCACGTTGTTACTATAATTTTCTCTCAAATAATAGTTAAATAATATCAATTAAAAAATAATCTCTTATTTATACTATAAATAAAGGATTTAGTTAATTATAATTAATAATAAACAAATAAAATGGAAATTGATAATAAACAAATAAAATGAACATGTCATAACTATATAGATCAGACTTGTGACAAACTCCACCAAACGATCGACTAAATACTTCAGGAGCTATGTGTAAAACCCAATTTCAATTGTCTAGAACTTGACAATTGAATCTATACACCTTAATAAAACAAAGATAAATATAATAAAATAATAATTGGAATCATAAAACATAACTGAAAACTACATTCAAAATATAGTTTATAACTTGTTTTGGTAAATTCATAAATTAATATTACAATTTCAACAAATTTAAGTCTTTAACAATTTTTCATTATATCATATAATTTAATACATCAAAATTTTAAAACTAATAAGCCTGGACCAATACTTTGGGGTGTTTTGTATGAAATGTTTTTATTATGCATGAATGCAATGCATCTGTCATCTACAACAATTATAAACAACATAGAGAATTTTTAAAACAACCAATCAGAGGCAAAAAGAGATACAAGCATCAGAGGCAAAACCCTGAGAATTTTTAGAACGACCAATTAGAGACATTAAGCGATACAAGCAACACTTAAAATTTTTAGAACGACAAATTAAAGGTAGAAAGAGGTACAACCATCAGAGGCAAAACACTTAGAATTTTTAGAACGAACAATCAAACGTAGAAAAAGATACAAGCATCAAAGGAAAAAAAACTAAGAATTTTTTAGAATGACCAATTAGATGCAAAAAGAGGTACAACCCTCAAAGGCAAAACACTTATAATTTTTAGAATGGCCATTTAGAGGCATAAAGAGGTACTGATTTGGTTTCGTGATGATTTTGAGGACCCTTGTGGGGGTATTTTGCATCGTTCCCCTCTTCCTAATGTTGAATCAGTAGTTAGTGAATTGTTGGCAGAAGAAATCAGACTTAAGACTCATTCTGGTGTGTAAGATAAGGGAATTCTCTCAACTCCTCCATTTGTTTTTGTTGTTCCTATTCAAAAAGGAAAATCTCAAGAGAGGGTTGGGCTTGGTAATGATGAATGTACATTTTGCAACGAAAAAGGTCATTGGAAAGCACATTATCCGAAATTGGGGAGAACACATAAGAAGAATTTTAGGGGGCCATCGTCCAATGTTGTTGCTTCTGCTCCTCCTACCATTTGCTCTAGTTCTAGTTTTGTATACTCATTTGCGACTGCTTCCCAAATATCTAATATTGCAGAACAACTTCAAAAACTTCTTGCCACTCAATCACATGCCATGTCTGCCACCTCTTCTAAAGGTTTGAACTCCTCTAGTATGTTAGGTATATCTCCTTCCATATGGATTCTTAATTCTAGAGCATCTCACCATATGACATATGATGATAAATCTTTTGTGACTGTGAATCATGCCTCGTTTGTGTCGGTTCTAACTGTTGATGGTACTCATATGCCATTAGCAGGCATTAGTTCTGTCTCCACACCTAACTTGTCTCTTTCTAATGTTTATTATATTCCTAATCTCACTTTGAGACTTGCTTCTGTTAGTCAAATATGTGATTTCAGTTATTCAGTTATATTTTCTTCCACTTTTTGTTATGTGCAGGATCCATATTCTAGGAGGTTGATTGGGATAGGCCATAGACAGGGGGGACTTTATGTTTTGGATGACCTACGAGTCCAAGTTACTACAGCCTCAACAACTACTGCTGACTTATTATCTAGTTTTCGTTTGAATTCTTCGTCTTGTAGTTTTTATATATGGCATTCTCGCCTTGGACATGTTTCTGCTTCTAGATTAAAATATTTGGCTTCTACTGGAGCTTTAGGAAAGTTACAAACCAATGATATTTCAGATTGTTGTGGTTGTAAACTTGCTAAATTTCCAGCTTTACCGTTTAGTAAAAGTTTTTCAGTTTCATATGCGCCTTTTGATTTAGTTTACTCTGATGTTTGGGGTCCATCACCGGTTCTCACCAAAGGTGGATCTAGATATTATGTTTCGTTTATTGATGATTACACTCGTTATTGTTGGGTTTATCTTATGAAAAATTGGTCTAAATTTTTTGACAGTTATCATATGTTTCGTACCATGGTCAAGACTCAACATAATGTTGTTATAAAATGTTTTCGCTATGATTTAGGTGGTGAATATACATCTAATAAATTATCTCAATTACTTGCTTATGGTGGCACCCTCCACCAAACTTCTTGTACTGATACTCCTCAACAAAATGGAGTTGTTGAAAGGAAACATCGTCATATTATTGAGACTGCTCGTTCTCTTTTATTGTCTGCTTTGGTTCCTAGTGAGTTTTGGGGGAAAACAGTTCTTACTGATGTTCATGCTATTAATAGAACTCCATCATTTGTCATATCAGGTTTGTCTCCCTTTGAGAAATTGTATGCTTCTATCCTTGATTACTATTCTCTGAAAGTATTTGGTTCTACTTGTTTTGTTCTTCGTCCTTAAATAGAGTGCAGTAAGTTGTCTTCTCGGTCTGCCATGTGTGTTTTTCTTGATTATGGGGATGGTCAAAAGAGTTATCGTTGTTATGATCCTCATGCAAGAAAACTATATGTTTCTCATAATGTTGTTTTTCTTGAGCACACCCTTTTTTACTCTATTTCCTCTTATTCTCATATTATTAAGAGTTCAGAACTAACCCATATTGATCCATTTGGTCCTAATGATAATGCTTCTAGTGATTGTAATGTTGAGAATTGCAGGGCAAATATTACTACTCCACATGATGACATCCTCCTTGTCCCCGCAGTTGTCCAATCACATCCTGCGATTGTTGATCCTCCGTCTCCGCTTCCTCGTTACCCCTCTTGTCATTGTAAGTCTACTCAGTTACCTGATTTTGTCTTTTCCATTTATTCAGCTTCGTTTGCTTATTTCTTAAACTCTATTCACAATTTGTTTGAGCCCTCTTCCTATAAAGAGGTTATTCTTGATCCTCTTTGGCAGCAAGCTATGGCAAAAGAACTCTCTGCATTGCACAAAATAGATACTTGGGAATTAATAGCTCTTCCTCCTGGAAAGCGTGCTATTAGGTCTCGTTGGGTATACAAGATCAAAACTAAGTCTGATGGGTCGGTAGAGTGCTATAAAGCACGCCTTGTTGCTAAGGGATTCTCTCAGCAATATGGTATGGATTATGAAGAAATTTGCTCTTGTAGCCAAGATGACCACTATTCGTACTCTTATTGCAATTGCATCTATTTGTCAATGGCATATTTTCAAAATGGATGTCAAAAATGCATTTTTAAATGGTGAGCTTCATGAAGAAGTCTATATGGTCCCTCCACAAGGAGTTTCTCATAATCAGGGGGAAGTGCGTAAGTTAAAAAAGGTTCTACGGTCTTAAATAGGCTCCTCGAGCTTGGTTTGAGAAATTCTCTATTGTGATCACTTCTCTTAGTTTTCGCTCTAGCGAACATGATTCTGCACTGTTTATAAGGTCTACCACTTATGGTCGCATTATGCTTTCTTTGTATGTTGATGATATGATTATTACAGGTGATGATGTTAGTGGAATCAATGAGTTGAAATTGCAGTTAGCCAAACAGTTTGAGATGAAGGACTTGGGAACTCTTCGTTATTTCTTAGGGATTGAAGTTGCCTACTCTCCTAAAGGCTACCTTCTTTCTCAATCCAAGTACATTGCCAACATTCTTGAACAAACTCGTATTTTTGAAATAGAGCAGCAAATACTCCTCTTGAGTTGAATGTGAAATATGCTCCCTCGGATGGTGTTCCTTTACTAGATCCCACTTTGTACCGTACTTTGGTTGGCAGCTTGGTGTATCTTACGATTACCAGACCTGATATTGCTTATGTTGTTCATATTATCAGTCAGCTTGTTGTCTCTCCGACTACAGTACATTGGGCAGTTGTTCTTCGTATTCTGCGTTATCTACGAGGAACTCAATTTCAGAGCCTTCTCTTTCTGTAGTCGTCTTCATTGGAGTTACGTGCTTATTCTGATGCTGATTGGGCTGGTGACACCACAAATCATAAGTCTACCACAAGATTCTGTATCTTTCTTGGAGACTCTCTTATTTCTTGGAAGAGTAAGAAACAAGACATTGTCTCTCGCTCTTTTACAGAAGCTGAGTATCGTGTTATGGCATCCATTACTGCTGAAATAATTTGGTTGCGTTGGCTTCTATCTGATATGGGTATCTCTCTTTCTGAGCCAACTCCAATGCACTGCGATAACAAGAGTGCTATTCAAATTGCTCATAACTCGATCTTTCATGAACGCACCAAGCACTTTTAGATTGATTGTCATCTTACTCGTCATCATCTTCAGCATGGAACCATTGCTCTACCATTTGTCTGATCTTCCTTACAGATTGTTGATTTATTCACAAAGATGCATAAACGTTTTCGTTTTTTGGTTGACAAACTCTCGATGTTTCATGTTAATGCATCGTGAGTTTGAGAGGAGATATTAGATAATATTACTATATATTAGTAGTAAGGGTATTTTAGACTTTTATATTAGCTTGTATATATACATATTGTAATAATATCACATTTAAGCTTTGGTTCATTTGTTTATGAAACCCTAGCCAAGGGTTCCTTCTCTTCTCCTTTTCTCTTCTTCCTCTTCTATGTTTATGTTAGATTATCATTGTTAACATTTTTAAGGTAGTGAGAGGGTTATTACACTATGGATCCTATGGTCCCTATGGTGCCAAGTATGGATACAATCAAATATTTTTGGGCAAAAATCTTCATCCAAAAAAATGTTTTGAGGTTTGATATCAAGATGTAAAATACTTGAAATATATCCTTGTTGGAGGTTCTCTAATCCTTTGTACAGAACACCATATTGTTTTGCCACTAACAAATTATTACTTTGTATAAAATACTCCACATTTTCATGGGGAGATTTGATTGTTTTCTTGAAAATCCACCTTCTTACAAAAATATGATGCCTCTTATATTTACAAATAATACAATTATAAACAATAATAATTGTACTACCACAAAAGTGAAGATAAAATAAGTAACTTAAATTGTCAAATTTAAATTTAATATTATATATCTATTTCAATGTGTAAACTTTCAAATACAATGATTCCTATAAATAAAATTATTTAATATCCAAATACCTTCGGTTCATAGAGGAAATGAGACTCTAAAGATTGAAGTTCAATCACGAGGTAAGTAATGTTTGATTAAAAATTCTTGTAACATAATATCGAATGTAGGTGTTGTAAAATACATGTTTTAGATGAAGACAAAAGACCAACGATGATGATCTAGGCAACAAGCTCAAAATGAAGTTCAAATATCTTATTGATAAACTTTAAAATTCAAAACATATTAGATGTTTAATGTAAATGTAAATGATACAACCCATAGCTCAAATACATGAGAACCATGCATCTTTACATATGCATAAAAAGTATTTTCAAATATCAAACTTACATTTACAAAGTGTTAAAATTAATATTTTTGACAAAATACAAAGGTGTATTCGAATACAACATAAGTGTATTCGAATACAGATGCTAAGTCAGTAGCAAAAGTTTCGCATCTGTATTCGACTACGACCTACTGTAGTCGAATACAACCAGCAAGTCAGTGGCAAAATTGACAAATCTGTATCCGACTACATGCCTGTGTATTCGAATACAAGGTGTAAATTTTGAATAAATTTGAACGTTACAAAGAGGTGTATTCGAATACATACATCCTGTATTCAAATACAACTGGAAGCAATGCAATTTTTCAAATCTAAAATGGTTCTAGATCATTGCATTTGTTCATCCAACCTCTTGGATCAATGGCCACGAATCTGAAGAGATGTTTATAGACTATAAATACACCATAACTTCAGATTAAACACTACACAATCCTACCACACATCTTGAAAGACTTTGAACAACTTTTCTGATTTTTTTTTCTCAAAGTCATTTTTTATAATTCAAGTACTTGCATTTCATTTTCATATCCTTGACAAAAGTTCTTAAAGTACTTGAAGCAATATTTGATTGATATCATTTTACCTCTCTTTAATTCTTATATCCTTATCAAATCACATTTTTTTTGTAAAAAGAAAGTAGTACTTTCTTTAAGTAGTCTTATCTAAGATAGTGGTGTGCTATCTTAGAAGTTTTGTTAGAAGTTTGTAGCAGAGATCTTAGGGTGAGACTTGTACATTTTCTGACAATAATGGAGAAATCTCTTGTGGTGTGCAAGAGGACTGGATGTACCCTTGGTCATAAGGGGAACCAGGATAATATTATTGTGTTCATTACATTACTGTCAGTTACTTTATCACTTACTATCCTTAAGCGCAAAAATCGATCGCTAATTCGCTGATAACAAGAAAAACTCCTAAATACCTAATTCACCCCCCCTTCTTAGGTGCACATCTGTACATACAGGTGTTTCAAATACGAAATTCAATTTCCAATTGATAGAATTAGTGTGAAGGATTAGGTCTTTCTAGGTTTTTAAGAAGAAGTAATAATGATTGTATTACCATAAAAGTGATGATAAAATAAGTAACTTAAATTGTCAAATTTAAATATAATATTATTTATCTATTTCATTGTGTAAACTTTCAAATACAATGGTTCATATAACTAAAATTATTTAATTTTCAAATACTTTAGTTTCATAGAGGAAATGAGACTCTAAAAGCGAATATTTCTTCGTTGTTTCATTAGGCTTTATATAAGAAGGTTTTCTAAATTAGAATTTTATTTTAGAGTTTCTAACTTAAGAAAGGGTAATTATGTAATTTGCATACAAATAGAGTGGGTTCGAAGTGGATATCATCGTCTCCACTATTTGTCCCACTTCCATCTTTTCAAATCAGGAAAAACTCGAATCCGAATGCAAATTCAATTAAAGCAGATTTTCTCTGTTAAATTAGAACGAATACGGATGAGTACTTACGGATATGGATTCTGTTGTCTTACCTATTAAATAGTTTTAGGCTTGACTTCAATTAAAAAAAAAAAAAACTATAATTGTTTTAAAGACTAGGCCCAAAAAGCATTTTTAACTTTTTTAATTTCTTTGGGTAAGATTTATATAATTAGGTTTTTGTTATTTTCTTTTATTTTAATCTATTTTTAACTAATAAAAAGGAAATGAGTATTATAAATAGAAGTAACGAATTTAAAAATTTATTCGACATCCCCTACAACCCATCAAAGATGTTTTTTAGTTTTTTAATATCGTGGATTTTTGTCCAATGAAAAAAAAATCACGTGTAAATTTAAAATTTTCCTTTTACTATCTCTTAAAACTCCCAAACATAGACTTAAAAGCTACTTTAGAAACACACATTCGAAAAAACATAGTTTTATGTGGTCAAAATATATATTTTCTAAACAAAAATATTTTTTCTGTTATAAAATATAATCTCAAAACTATATGTGGATTTTTAGAAAGGTGTGGTGAGTAATATGATACATATGTTAGTTTTTAAATCCTAATTTAATTAACAAATATTGATATTTTTAAATTAGATATCTTATCTCGAGTTCGAACATAAAATTTCATAATTGTGTGTGAATTTATTGTAATATGATTCGTTGTCGCACACGGATCAAATACGAATTGAAATAACTGCAGAAAAGGGTAATAACCCGAGTCGTTTCGCAAGGACTCATAATATAACAATATTAACCGAGTTAAAAATCTGTATTGGGGGTTTTGATAATGATTTATCGAAATTAGAGATAGTTTGGACAGATGAGAAAAACGATTAATCCACTTATTCGAGTTTCGGACCTATCACAGATTCTATAATTTTTAATTCATGATTCTATTATTATTTGACTATAGAATTGATCAAACAAGCGTACAATCAACCCTATGTGAATTCGATTTCATTGACTGGATTAAGCATCACAATCATCAAAATATTACAATTAACGAGCAAGCGTCGCAGAATTATAATTTAATTAGAGACTGAAATCAAATTCTGTCAAATAAATTTAATTGATCCTATTGAGATTCAATTTAAGCAATCGAATTATCAATATAATCAAATAACGAAATTAGAATCATAAATTAGAATCGAAGATGTAACCTGAATCTCCAGGTGCGATGAAACTCCGAATTCGCGGATTAACCTTTTAAAATTAGCCTTCCATCGAAATTGAAAATAAAAATATCTTTTTATTATATTCTGATGATTCTGTCCGAAAAATATTGTCCATCTAAAAAAAGAAAGAAATCCCAAATATATAGTACTCGGGCTTTTGGGCTTTAAAACAAGGAGCCCGCTATTTAAGTTATTACAAAGGTCCAAAATATGAAATCTGTAATTTAGACTCAGTAGAATTCGGAATTCAGATTTTTTTCAAACACAAAAGTTGTAGCTCTGATTTTTAGCTTTCCAACGACTGCTCGCATGCCTCAATCGGATATCCAGAGCTCAAGTTATGGCCTACAAAGCGAGCAGGGGTTAAAATGCAAATAATAAAATTGTAATTCAATTTCAACCCAAAGTTTAGAAATAAGCTAAAAAATTATTCTAAACTATAAAGTGATTTTAAAAATAATAAAACAAAAGGATAAAAACATGTGCCCGAGTGCTATGATCATAATACTTACTGTTTTTTTTTTTTTTTATAAAAAAAAGTACTTATGTGAAATCATTGTAATAGATCCATTGACTTTCGGACAAGAAGATTTAGTCGATCCAAACTAAATAGAAAGTATAAGTTTAGAGTCAATAATGAGGTCTAAACCAATCAAATTTGGTAAACTCTAGTATTTTAAAGTTAAATTTTTACGCTATTTTATATTTTTAGAAACTACTAATAGATGTCTCAATGTTACTTGTTAAGACACTAAAAATAAAAATATAATTTTTGAATTAGTGCATTCAACTCGATATTTTTATTTTTTAACTTTTAATTTTTTTCATATTAAAATTTTTTTTCATTTTATTTTTTAATTTCTTAACAAATATTTTTAGAACACTTGTTAACCTGACCTTTTATTTAAAAACACTTATTAACATAATCTTTTATTTCTTAAATTTTATCATGTTAAACTCTCATTTCCGCTCTCTTTTGTAAAATTATGTACTAAGAAATATGGTTAAATTGAAAGAAAGTGTTTTGATAGTGTTAATTAATTTATTCATTCACATCACAAGCATGCAATTCTCACTCACCCTCCCCCACCTAAATCTACAAGCTAGTGGATCTCACTTGTCCCCCACCAAGTCTTAGTCATCCTCCACACACACAAAAATTGGCGTCCCCTTGTGAATTCAACAAATATGGCAACCAACTTAATTCGATGGCTTGGATCGTTTTCTAGTTGTAAACTAGACTATGCGGTATCTATTTCATGGATAAAATAAGAGATAAAATATGATCTAATTATCATATTTTATATTAATTAAAAATGTTTGATAAATTAATATAATATCATAAATTATTGTTTAATATTATTTAATAAGTTTATTAATTATTTAATTGTAAGTTTTTAATTAAATAAATTAATAAAATGACTTTTAATTTAAATATTATATATTATCCAATCAACATTATTAATATAGTCAACAAATGAGACATTAGTATATGTCAATATTTTTTAGTATAAAAAATACATAAACAACTTTTTTGAATATTTTTTTTTGGAATTTACAAAAATATAAATTAATTTTTTTATATAAATTAAAATTAAAATAATTCATATTTTTCAAGACCAAAAATATATTTAAACTTATTTTTATAATAATATTTATGATATGAAAATGTTGTTGGAATATAAAGTAGATAAGATTTTAACTCTCATCCTATTTTTTATTGCTAAATCAAATTATTAAAAAAGTAAAAGGATGACATACTGTCTTAATGAATATGAGTTATTAATTTTACAATCTCACTAGATAATTACAGTTGTTATTGATAAATAATCACAAAATAAAAAGTTTGGATTCACAGTCAACCTAAGACATTTGATAATTACAGTTAAAATAGTTTTATAACATAAACTATGTAAGAAAATTGGATATTATGGTAAGTGCACCGCATTAAACTCATTTAAATTTTTCAATTTTTCTAATGTAAATGGTTCGCACGCAATTACGGAGATTATCACAGTAGTGAGTGAGGGGAGTTTTTGAAAGGCACACTCCTTCTCCTTCCTCAGCGCCTTATCTCCTCTTCAAATGTCAACTTCCATTTCCTCCAAAGAGGACAGAGCCCTAATCTCATGGCACCAAATCCCCCACCTCAAATGCGACGTCGTTTCGCCCAATTCCTATTCCCCTCTCCGCCAAAACGCCACACTCACTTTCTCCACATCCACCACTGGAGACACCAAATTCGCCTCTATCTCAGTGGCGGAAGCCAAACTTCAAAATCATTTCGCGCCAACGCCGTCTCAGCTCCTCAAACACCCGCTCGCCGCCTTGGCGTTCGTTCCTAGAGATGCCGCCCTCTTCACTGCTGGAGCAATTGCCGGCGCCGCCGCTAAGACATTCACGGCGCCGCTTGACCGTATCAAGCTCCTCATGCAGGTGCATAAAATGCGTTTTTTTTTTTAACTGCAGAAACTAAACTACCTCCTAACAAATTATAACCGAACTTTAACAACTTGCTAACCGAAACTATAGACCAAATGAAGCGTTTGGACGGAGATTCAAAATGAGATGAATTCTTATTAGAAACAGACGTTCGAGTATAAGTAGTGCGACTTTTTGTTTTGTTTGTTCTGTTTTTCTATCATATTTATTTCTGCATTTTGAAAACAGGGAATGTTGTTTTACGCTTCTTTGGATTAGTTTTTTTGAGCTTATGTAGTGGAATAAGCATTTAATATACTGCTTATGGAAACAACTAAGACATATAAGTTGTTTTTAACTTATTTCCGCTCTCTAGGAAAGTTAATGAAAACAGTCTATATTTTAACTTAGCTTTTTTATAGAAATAGATTATACATAAACACTTATATATTAAGCGTTTATCTTATAAGTCCTTAATTAAGTTGTTCATCCAAATATCTGAAATAGGAAACAATGTAAACAGGACAGTATTTTTTTTGTAATTATAGATGATAAAACTTCAACTGAAAACGAAAATGAAAAATATACCAAACACTATCTCATAATCAAAATGTTTTAGTCACAATTTTAACTAATGAAATCCCTTTGCAGACTCATGGTGTGCGGGTTGGACAGGATAGTGCTAAGAAGGCTATAGGTTTCGTTGAGGTAATATTCGATCCTTTTTTATTGCTATGGACCTAACTTAAGTGTTGATTGGTTTTATAATTTGTTCTTCCTTTTGTTTCAATCTGAAGATTTAAGAGTATATTATTTTCCCTGAAGTTGTAGATGAACTTGATTGATATATGCTATTGGTAATTTTCTGTTTCTGTACTTCCTTTATGTCCTTTTGGACTATAAAGTGACGAGCTTGGTATCTATTTGGGATTTGAGATATAGGGGAAATTTTCACTTACAGAAATTATATGGTCATATGAACAAGTATTATGCTACTATCTGGACTGTTTATTTACCTCTACTAACTAATATCTATAATTCATATGGATTAAAAGAAAAAGTTAATGATCTTGGATTGATAGAGATAGGGTTATGATTCATATCAAATTTCATTAGTGACAAAAAGTAGGCTTTTCTCAATTGTTTAGAACAACAATAGGCTGCAAGAATAGGTTATTGTCTCTTTGAATCGTATCATCCATTGCGACAGGGATAGTGCGGTTGTTTATTACATGTGGGAATTCTTAATTTTAAGAGTGACCCTTCCCTTCAACTGCACATTAGAGGTTTTGTTTCTAACTTCTATCCTTACATGAAAACTCACTGGGCTTTGAAGTGTGGACAGTGCACAAATGCAACCTACCTTGTATTAAACTGTAACTCTATTTTTTATTTTTGAAAAGAATGAGGCTACAGGGAATGAATTCTCAACCATGTGATGAATCATTTATCCCGAAAGCTTAAATTGTTGGGTAAAAGCACATGGATGATTTTTATATTTAACAATATTGAAGTAAAATAAGTTAAAGGTGATGTATCAAAGAACGAATTTCAAGAGGTATTGAGAAGTTCCATACATTGCGTTGATTAATATTGTATCTATTGACTTTTGGTTGAAAGTATGTTTTTCTCTTCGGTTGACAGTGAAAAAAGGTGGTTGCATGACAATTGTGTTTATGAATGCTTTTTAGATTCATGTTCATGTTGCTCTGGTTAGTAATTGATAACTTATGGACTTGGTTAGTTTTTTTTGTTCTCAATGGTGCTGTCTTGCGATTGTAGTTATCTTGTAGAAGGGAAATTGGTTAAGTTGTGTGTAAAAACTGCAGCTTAGTAGTAGCAATAGAATGTTACTTTTAGTTAACTACCTCCTGTTATTAAGGATTTGTACACACCACATATTAATTACTAATCTGAGTTTATTGGCTTCTTCCATTTCTTATGCTTGATGATCTTGACTTTTTCCCTTCTTAGATATGTACTAAGCTCTGATGATAACTTTTTAAAAACTTCTTTGATCATATGAACATAAAATACAGGCCATAACAGTTATAGGGAAGGAAGAAGGGATTAGAGGTTACTGGAAGGGAAACCTCCCTCAGGTTTGTACAATTAGGAAAAAGAAAAATGTATTGGTATTTCTGTTTTTACGCCTCCTTATAAATATTGACTTGTCTTTTCATTTTAGAGTTTCTTTTTTTACTACAGGTGATTCGGGTTATACCTTATAGTGCCGTCCAGCTTTTTGCTTATGAAATTTATAAGGTCAGCCCTAGCTATCTTTTTAAAAGTTCTAATAGCAAATATTACCTGTTCATGTTTGAAGTTCTATTTTTGGATTCACAGAAATTATTCAGAGGACAGAATGGTGAGCTCTCTGTTGTGGGAAGACTTTCAGCCGGTGCTTTTGCTGGCATGACATCCACTTTTGTAAGTAAATAATCAGAGGGCCCTTGCTTTTGTTGTTTCACAGGTCTGCGTGTTATCATGTTTTATTATTGTATGTATCTTACAGAATACAGTTCATACCTATTAGCAATTTCTGTTATGTAAAATATCTTTTATAACCTTTTTATCTTGCTCCTTTCTTCCATTAGAGTCCATCGATGTATCTAATATTTTTTTTAAATCCTTGTAGATAACTTACCCATTAGATGTCCTGAGATTAAGATTAGCTGTTGAACCTGGTTATCGGACGATGTCAGAGGTATGATTTAACTGATTTAGCATTTAAGCAAGAAAGCAAGATTTTTCTTGTTGAAGATGTACCATTTTGTGGTTTTTCCAGGTTGCCTTGTGCATGCTAAGGGAGGAAGGATTTGCATCTTTCTACAGAGGCCTTGGGCCTTCTCTTATCGCAATAGCTCCTTATATTGCAGTGAATTTTTGTGTTTTTGACTTGTAAGTTCATTAATAATCTTGTGTCCCTTTTTGTAAATTGTTTGACAATGGGCATGGGCATTGAAACTGAAAATCCTGACCTTCTATGGGTGATAGATTAAAGAAGTCATTGCCTGAGAAGTATCAAAAGAGAACTGAAACATCTATACTCACCGCTGTGCTTTCGGCATCTCTAGCTACACTTACATGCTATCCTCTGGACACTGTCCGAAGACAAATGCAATTGAGGGGTACACCTTATACGACAGTATTAGAAGCTCTTTCAGGTGAGGATTACTCCTGTTTACTTTTTAGTGTCAGAAATTTATATCACCACTGTAAAATGATCCTTTAAATATATTTGGTAAATGGGAGGAGTCAATACTCTTATTGAGGGTTGCTTTAAAATATACAGACTATGGTCAACCAGTGTATTTGTCTGTCTACAGTTGCTGTTATTTTTCTTTTTTACCCTGACTGTTTAATCAGTATGTTTATAATCATGTTTGTAATATAACGATATAGTATTTGTACATTTAGATAAACGGCAAGGGTACACTTGATGTTAGTTAAGCTATTTGAATTCTTGTATTGTAAGGGGGATTTGTTTGTGATACTACTTATGTTGATGCAGGTATTGTGGCACGAGATGGAGTTGCCGGTTTGTATCGGGGATTTGTGCCCAATGCTCTGAAAACCCTACCAAACAGCAGGTTCCTGTTTACTCCTATTGTTTATAGAAATGAGATTATGATATGTTGACTGTGTTGCCTTTTAGCTACACTTTTATGCTTTCTTTGCATTAGTATTTTACGCGCCCTTGTTTCTCTCTGCAGCATCAAGCTTACCTCGTATGACATTGTGAAGCGCATAATTGCAGCTAGCGAGAAAGAATTTCAAACAATTGTAGAGGAAAATCGCAACAAACAAAAGAACATCAACAATCAATGAAAGTGAACTCTGAATTCATATTATGTTAGCCATTTTTGCCCGTTAGTTTTTTGTGGTAATTGTTTTAGTTTATCTGTCAGCAGTAATGACAATCATCCAGATGCCAATGTTTCTGTATCGGTTGGCCACAAATTTTGTAGAACATTTATTTTTACTAGGATGCTGTTAATCCTATTTTCTTTTGATGAATTCATCATTAGCTGTAATTCTTCGGAGATGTTGTACTTATCTAACTTGGTGATAGAATATGAAAAATTGTTTGCTATTTATAAGCTCTTCCCTGCAAACCATATTACTTTACATTTTTACGTGTAGTTCAGAAGGATTGTTATTTTAGTTTCTCCCATCTACGGAAGTGTTTATTTTTACAGGGTGCAAAGAAATGATAAAGAAAAAGAAATAGCAGTCCACTATTCTTTTTCACCAAACCTTGGAAGATGGACGAACATGAGCACACTTCTACTTCTCTTTCTTGACTGTAGCACACTTCACAGTAAGGTAATGCTCAACGCTTAAGTACTGCTCAAAAACACTAGTATTACATATTTATATTTAGATATCCTTCTGTTCAAGAATTCAGATATCATAAATGGAGAGTTCTCTCTATCTGAATTAAAAACATGTGTCTTCTCTTAGAGGTGCAGAAGACATCTAAGTGACTTTCCGGAAATTAAAAGATCGAAGGCTTTGTTTATCTCCTCAAAGGGAAGTTCATGAGTGATGAAATTATCCAGCTTTATCACCTAAAAAGTTAATCAAAGCCATAACAACCAGGTATCAGACCATGCATGAGTTTTGCTAAGTTATGTAATTGTAGAACATTATTATTTGCACACTAAAAATCATCACTAATATTAGTTTGAAGAATTGCAAGTAGTTATGATCATTACTCCGTGCATGCATTTTGTGGCAAGATTAGGCAATTGACTTTTGCCTTTGAAACCTCCAAAAACTGATGCTTCAATTTTGCGACCATCAAAGAGCTCCATTGGGTGGATAGGAAGCAAGTTTGGTGATGTATGAATTCCCAATATTACAGTCAATCCCCAACCCTGCATTACAAAAATTAACATAAAATTGGATAATGCACAATTTTTAACAAGTAATTTATTTTTTCTGTGATCAATTTCGAGTTGGATCCTTGCTTTCAAATAAGGATGAAGTTTATGGAGTATAGTTTAAATATATACTTTCTTTTTGTATAGGCAAATGTTAATATATTAATTGTCATATTAGTATTTTCTCCTCAATCAAGATTTAAACTAGTACTAGTTGAATTACCCTAACCCCAAATAGTTGGTATATTAATTATGCCAATGAAACTAGAACTATATAACAAGGGGAAAAGTTTTGCTACCACGAATATAAATATACCTTATGAACAGACAAGAAGGCATCCCTTAGAACGTGCAAGTTCCCTGTACATTCAAAACTGTAGTGTACACCTCCTCCAGTCATTTCTCTGATTCTCTGTAAATGAATTTATCATTTTGCTAGTGAAAATGCATCTTCAGATAATAATTCTTTTGTGAAATGAGAGAAGAGAAAATACCAACCTCATATACTGGCTTCACCTCGTCCTTTGGATTTATGAAGTCTGTGAATCCCATTGATTGGGCTTTGAGCACAAAGAAAATACATTTTATGTTATAGATTAGAAGGCAAATTTTAAAGTCATTACATTAGGGGAGGAGGAAGTATGAGTAAAGCAGTTATATATATATATATATATATTTTAGTCCTAACTCTTAAAATCAAATTAAAAGATGTAAAAAGTAAGTTACCTGTGATGAATTTGTCTGAGTTGATATCCACACCTATTATTTTGGAAGCACCTCTAGCTCGTGCCCCTTCTGCAACCTGGCCCAAGTCCAAATATAAGCTTAACGTCTTCCCAAGATTTTTTATAAACTTATTTGAAGTTTCTTTTCTCACCCTCAAATCTTCTCATAAGTCCCTAACTTTGTCTAAATTGACAAATTCGGAGGTGTATTTTCATATCCGGATTAGTCAATTTAGACGTGTATTTTTGTGCATTTAAAAATATTGTGGGGTGGAGAAGAAACACTCAATTTACGTATGGTTCAAATACATTTTTGGTTAAAATATTAGGTATTAAATAAGTACAGAGGAGATTATGATGAACAAAATGATGCTGCAGATTACTCATGAGAAAACTCACAGCGAGCCCAACTGCACCTAAACCAAAAATTGCTACAGATGAACCAGCATGGACGTTAGCGGTATTCCAAGCAGCTCCAATTCCTATATTTATTTGAGTTTCAACAATTCACAGTCACATCTATGTTAACATTGCTGGTATTTTTATAAATTCAAAATTTATATAACGCATACATTCTGACAAAAATTAAACTCGCATGTTATTATTTACTAATTTCTTTTGAAAATTCTTTTTTTCAAAAAAAAAAAGAGGATATAGGGATCATTATGAGTTTGGATACTCTTAATACTAATCTCCTTCAATCACTCAATTTATTATAACTTTATATTTTTTTTCGTAGGATTAAAAGTTTATGACATATAGATCATGCATGTTAATTTTTTTTCCACAAATCTAAAATCATTTAATATGTTATTAAGACTTATGAAAATTAACGGTGTTCAATAAAAGTATATAAAACGTTAGTTTTAATATATCTCAATAGCATATAAAATGATTTTATATTTGTGTAAAATTTTACATGTATGATATATGATATAAATTTTTAATCTCTCTCATGCATCTTCAGCATGACATTCCAACTATGTTGCCATCCCAAAACTGTCACTTATTATTTGCAGCGCTCTAATAAATATAATAAAAATTAAAAATATAAAAAGTTTGGAGACTAGACCACGCGCTCTAATAAATATAATAAAAATTAAAAATATAAAAAGTTTGGAGACTAGACCAAAATCCAAGGAAACAAAGAACAATAAGACCGCCTCATTAAAAATCTTACATTAAAAATCTAAAGGGATAAAACCAAGATTGAAGAAAAAAAAGTGCAATGCAACAAAGCAAGTGTCGTGATGAACAAGAACAAACCTAAGAAGCACTAACAAAAACGATAAAGGGAAGGTTATGTTGATTGCGTTTAAAATCATTCCAAATACAACGAGGAGCTAAATCTCACAAAGTAAAATAACAAGTGTAAAAACCAACATTAGCAAGTTTGTGAGCACATGTGTTGCATTCTCTGTAAATATGAGAGATGTAAAGCTACATTTGTGTGGTAAAGGATATACAATTCAACCATTTAATCTTCAACTTCTAAGACACAAGATAAGATATTAATGAAAGACTGAACCACCAACAAAGAGTCACATACCATTCAAAGTCGAAACCAACTTTTAGAGTAGACGATCTCAATAACATACATAGCAGAAGAAAGTTCGGCATAAAAAGAAGTAGCAACACTCAAATAGTTCAAGAAACAATTAGCCATAGCTTCACTAGAATCTATAAAAATAGCACTAATAGCATAAAGACCATGATTACCTCTAGAAATCTCATTTGTATTACATTTAATCCAACCACAAGGAGGCTTCAACCATTTAACTGGGGTAATAACATGGACCTTAGGAGCATGACAATCAATAGAAAAATATTTGAGAATAGAGAATTCATGTGTTGACAAAGAGGCAACTCCCTTAGAGAACCTACAATGAGAGAGATACAACCGAAAATACATGTTGAATAGCACGCTGAAGGTAACTAACTTGTTATTAAAAGTTGGTTGGTTGCGAGCAAACCATGACCTATATGATATAAATGACAGTTGAGAGGATAATGACATGAAAACTCTAATTCTTTCTACAAAGATCAAGAAGAGAAAAAATGGAAGAAAAATCAATCCTAGTACGCAACATATAGGACAACCAATTCCACAGTTGAGTAGTAAAAATGCATTCAAAGAAAAGATGATTAGTAGTTTCATAGGCTTGAGAGTAGAGTCTACAACATAACACCGCCACATGTCCACTATTCCACAAATTATCATTTATGGGCATCTTATTAATAAATAGACAAAAGTTTTAAAATGAGGGATTACAACACTCCAAATCTTCTTACTCCAATTTAGCTTTAATCCTTTAGGATAAAGAGTTTTGTTAGCATCTTTAAAAGATAACATCCCTGAATCTGTGATTTTTCATACTAGTTGGTCTTCACATTCAATTGAAAATGTAATAATATGATGCATCTCAGCGACAATGCCTAAGAATGATCAAACAAAAAATCAACAACAGTAGACTGTAATGAACACACAAAGCGAGGTGATAAACCAAGTTTATCCGCAAGAGGTTGACCTATCCAATTATCATACCAAAAGTTAATCGAAGCACCATTACCAATTCTCGAACATTTGTTGTCCAAAACTAAATGAAGAACTAACAAATACCCGACCAAATGGAGGATTTAGGGAAATAATTAATTGGCGTGTTGGCTCGAAGGAAATGAGCCTTGAAAAGTAGAGCCCATTGTGAATGCGAAGAAAACATATCTCAAGACAACTTAAGCAAGACAATAGAATTAATAATGCCCAAGGATCGAATACCAAGACCCCCTTCTTCCAAATGAATGCATATTTTTTTCCAAATCAGTGTAACATTTTTTTCTATTGCAAATATCCATTGACCAGATAAAGTTTCTTAACCAAGAATTCAATTTTTTTATAAGAAAAGCCAGACATGCATAAACATGAAAATTTTAAACCAGAATACTATGGATAATATGTTTAACCAATTGGCAATACCTTGTAATTGATAAAGTATATCCCTTCCAAACAGAAAATTTACTTAATATGATCATCAATTTATTGCAATAAATTGTCTTAGATTTCCCACGGAATAAGAGAACGCCCAAGTCACGGAATAAGAGAATGCCCAAGTATGTGAACGGTAGAGATCTAGTTGAGGGAAAATATACACTTGGTATAAAAATATATGTTGTGATTTTTTGCACAAACTGTCCATTTGTAAAAATGCTTTGCATAATTTTTCTTTAAAATATAAAAGTACAAAAAAGGTATACTACATACTAATATAATCCTACATCATTCTTCAAATACCTCTATATATTTTTTTCTTCAAATACCTCTATATATTTTTTTTCATAGAACAATTTTACATTTGTCATTGATGGGAAATACTATTTTAAAATATTTTTACAAAAGTTGGATGATGTTACAAATTAATAGATGGAATGAGATGACTTACATAAGGAATTGATTCTCTCCATTTATTTTCTTTATTTTTTAATGTGTTTTAAATTCACTCTTAAACTTTTTCTCTTGTTTTTTCCATAAAAAAATCCTCTTCAAATTTCATTATTCACGCACTTTTCCAAAATTTTAAAAAGGAGCACTCAAAGTTTTATTCTTATATTGTAAACAATAATAGATAACATTATAAATTATAACTGTCTATAAGGAGCTAGTTCAATCATATGAGTTTAGCATTAGCAATGTAAACTTAAATAATAGAGTTCAAATCTCATTTTAAACAATCGTAAAGTGACACTTTAATTAATAATAATTGTGGCTTTTCCCAAGTAATTGAGTCAATTTTTTTATTAAAAAAATAACATTATTGTTGTTCCTTTAAGATAATACGCATCTGGCCGATTGCAAAAAAGACAAATTGATCAAAAATTTACCATAAATAAATATTCATGTACAAACAGTTTGTTCCATGCAGGAAAAATTACAAAAACATAAACCTCAAGAAAAGACAAAACTTCATTTTCTCGTTTAATTTCCCCGTCTTTTCTGGGCCAACGTAGATGCCGATGAGTATTTTCATGTTGTTCAATTCAAGTATTTAAGTCAACTATTACTAGTGTATCCTATTGAAAATAATTTTCCTCAAATAATCGTTACTTATAATTTTTTTTATCTCTTTCATCATTGTTGAAACTTGAGGCTCACAATAACCGAGTTCAATTTTCTTCACTTTGCAGGTTTGTATCATATTGACTCAATCCAATTGATATTTTATCTCCTTTTCTTACTATTTCTTCTTTCTATATAACCATAACTCACACTTATCTTTTTTTACAGAATACTTAACTATCACACTTATAGTCCTTAATTATAAGCCTCATAAAGAAAATAGTTTGTCTTAAATATAAATCTTTTTTCAAATTATTACGTGGTTCATTATTTTTATTTCAAACATATTCTTGTTAATAGTACTAATTTATTTTGAGTAATAAAAAATCAAAGTTAAATACATTTAAATATAAAAATTATTTTAGAAACATCAACATATAAAATTGACTAATTAAAATTATTATCTACTTTTTTTAATATATGTGAAAAAAAGTAATGAGTCCTTATAATTTAGAAAACATAGAATAATATGTGAAAGAATTGGTTTAGGGTTTAAAGTGTTATGTCATAAATATGTGCGCAAATGGTCTTGAAAGAATTTAAGAAAATGCTAGTTGGTTTAACGATACCGTGATTAAAGTGGTGGAGAATGGTGAAAATAATAGGCATGGCAACGGGGTGGAAGCGGATTTTGCCTCCTCCACCCCGCACCCGACTAATCGAGAAAAACCCGCATCCGCCCCGTTTTATAGCGAGTGTAGAATTTAGGCCCCATCCCCGCCCGCAACGGGGTTTGGGTTTCCCCGCTCGCACCCACACTCATTCATATATTTATAAAATTATAAATTTAAAAATCATATATATTATAATTAATATAATAAAATAATTGTTATTAGACAATTATAAAATATAAAAAAATATTTTCTATAGAGATAACATTATAATTTTTAATATTTAAAAAAATATTAAGTATATTCAATATGTATATGTATATAAAATTTAAAAATTACATTAATATTACTTGCGGGGCGGGTTCGGGTGCGGGTGCGGGGTGAATATCACCACCCCAAACTCGTCCCCGCCCCCGAATTTTAATTTCAGGAAAAATTCGCACTTGCACCCAATCAAAGCGGGTTTTCTCCCCAAATCAAGCGGGTTTGAGTGGGTACCCGCGGGTGTGGGTTATATTGTCATCCCTAAAAAATACTTATATTTTGACGAATCTTTGAGTAGAAGGAGGTTTGTTGTGTAATCGGTTTAGTATACTTTATAATTTGGTTGGAATAAATTGATTCCATTTAAAGTGTCTGTGTTCGTTTGAAAATTGTTCAATCAACGATTACCTTCTCATGATAATTTAACTATCACGAGAATTTCACATGTGAATTTTATGTTATTATGTTATGTGTCTTTAGGTGTGAGGAAGTAGAAATTGTTCATCATTTGTTTCTTCATTTGAAAAAATGTGGGTGGATTTACTAAGATGGTTGAATTAATAAAATTGTTCAAAATTTGGGTGGATTTACTAAGATGGTTGAATTAATAAAATTGTTAGCCGTTTCCAAAACAACTGAAGAAAGTGTAATTAATTAATTAAAATTTTAATTACGGTTTTAGTTTTTTTTTTATTTTTACCAATTCATAGCAAAATCGATCTCCGTATTTTAAAGTATGAGAGTTTTGGTCCGTTATTCTAAATTTTTAACAAAAAAATAGTTATGTAACATGTTGTAAATAGTGTCGCATACGATACGATAATGAATTATCAACACTCTTCATATCGCAATAAACCCCTTTAAAAACTTAACATTCAACTTTGAAAAAAAAATAATTTTTGTAATTTAATTAACGATACATGAATAATTAATGCATCTATATAATTTTATATCATGAAATTATATGCAACATCATTTAAAATATATCAAATTATCATGTTTTAGTTAAAAAATACAAAAAAAAATAACTAAAACGGTTGATTTTTAAAATATAAATTAAATCTATAAATTGATAAAAATAGATAAATCAAAAGTGCAATTAAATCTTAATTAAAATAAAAATTAATTAAATCTTAATTAAAATAAAATTATGAACATGGATTTGAACAGATGAATATTGAATTCAATGGAATGTAAAGTTTCGTTATTGACCGGGAAAAGGAACATAGAGTTGAATGTGAAGAGAGGGCCGTGGACACATCACAATTCACAACAAGACATTAAACGTTGATTTGAAAATTGCCTTTCAAAATAAAATAAAATGAAAAACGTTGATTTGAAAGTTAAAAATCAACTATACACAAAAGTCAAGACTCGAGAGTCCTTAAAATAAATAAAAAATAAGTACAATGAATCGTACTCTATTTTATCATAAAAAATTGTTAGGATAAGCAGCATTGTCAAAACAATGACAGTTAATGAATTTAATGTGTTCAGTAGATCATTTCTAAAATAGTAAAATATTACTCATTGTATCTATTTTTAGGTTTAATTATGATAATTTCTAAAATAGTAAAATATTACTCCTTGTTTTTATTTTAGGATTAATTATAGATTTGATTTTGGTATTTTTATTAATTTGTAAAATTTGTTTCTCTTATTTAAAATTCAATAATTTTGAATTTTTTTAATAAAAATTAGTCATATAACATATTTAAATAATATGACATATAATATGACAATGTTTAATGATTAACATACATGAAAT